>VTPC01002939.1:37059-79130 GCA_011009095.1 Ignelater luminosus | reverse complement strand
CAAAATCATAAAGTTCAGTATGCTAAATTAGGTAAAAAATTTCTAGTACACAGAGTAAGTATTTATCTATTTACAGACAACGTTTACAACTGTGTTTTTTTTCAAGGATACCATAGATCTTGTCATAGCAAAATTAAATAAATTTGGATCAAAGTGATCTTTGCAAAATTTCTTTTACCTGTGACTATTGAATAATGAGGCCATTGGTGATGATTGCAACACTCGCCTACCAATAAATAAATAAAGTTGGATCAGTGATCTAAGTTGCAAAATTTCTTTTATCTACAACTGATCTTGAATAATGATGCCATTGATGATGATTGTAACACTTGCCTACTGACTGTCTGGGTCTAGGTTACAAGTTCTGAGAGTACTAACATCTTTCAAGTATCTTTTTTTTCCCATAAGCTCTTATTCCGTCTGTTCGCCACAGCCAAGACCAAGTCGTCCCAGTGTCTCCATGTGGTGAGAGATGGGCAATGTCAGAGTAGTGGGTGCTCTAATACATGCTACAGTGTATGATTTTGCTCAAGCGTCTAGGTACACCAAATGACTGAGGCTTCGTGCATGTGTAATAGCACTCTTTCAAACTTAATTCTGTTTTATTTATGTATTTTGAAATATACTATAAATAATAAATTTTTAAACTAATTACAAATAGACTCCTACAAAAATTTATATGTAATAAATTAATAATAAAGCAAAATAGTTATTTATTGTAAGAGTATTTTACACAGTGGTTCACCCATGCAAGAATTTAAACGCGAGAACGCAGTTCGAGCATTTAATTTTCTAAGTGGATAAAACGCGACTAAAACAGGAATGCAATACATTTTATCCACAATCACAAAAACTGCCAGATGTTATCAGCGTATACGCTGATGATACGATTTTCAAAAATGTCGAGAAGAAGATGCACATCATTGACAATGAAGTCAAAAATAACAAACGTGGTTCTGTGTATTACTTTAAATATAAATGTTAATGTCAATAAGTACTGCTGTAAATCTAAATGATCTGTATTTATTATTCTTCCAATTTAGTGGAAGAATAAATAAACTAACTTTATTCCACTAGTGGATAAAATGTTAGTTAAAACAGTTCATAAGCATGGATAAAAATCCACTTATAAGTTGATTGTGGATAAAGGTAATTTATTATAAACTGTTATAAAAATCAATTTGTAATTAATCAGAAATTTATATACTACATATTTTTCATGGCAAATATAAATAAATAAAATAAGTATAATTTTAAAAGCATTTGTTATATTTGGAATATTTATATCAGATAAAAACTTGGAATTATTACACTGCATTTTTGGTATTCAAATAACCAAACAATCGGAACCTCTTGCAGATAGGCAACACACAAATCATACAAATTAAAAAATGCAGTGTAATCCAAGTTTCAAAGCCTTTAAATGCTTATCTGATAAAAATACTCCAAATATAACAAACGCTTTTAAAATTATACCTATTTTATTTATTTATATTTGCTATGAAATATATGTAGTATATAAATTTCTAAAACTAATTACAAATTGATTTTTATAACAATTTATAATAAATTACCTTTTTGTTTTATTATTAATTTATTACATATAAATTTTTATAAGAGGCTATTTGTAATTAGTGTAAAAAAATTATATTATGTATTCATAGCATATTTTAAAATACATAAATAAAACAGAATTCAGTTTGAAAGAGTGCTATTACGCATGCACGAAGTCATTTGGTGTAACCTAGACGACCTAGACGCGTGTTGATTTTGCGCTTCAGTACACTTTTATTGACTCAAGTTGGGATTGTATTATCTTTTAATTTTTTTTGTGATCACTCCTGCGATAGCAACCCAATTAAAAGCCCAAATGATATAACTTCTAATGCGGCAACATGTCGTTAGACAATTTTGCCCGTCCCCGAATTCAGTACATAGAAACCACTGCCCTATCTGTGCTGATGAATACAAAAGTTACTCAGGTATATGCGCCAACACATGAAAAAAGCTCATCTTGTCGAATATAATAACGATCTTGAATTTCAAGCCGATATAATCCTGTTCGAGACTTTACTATATAGTCGACGAAATAAAGCAGAAAAATGGCCAAAAGGTCGAAAAAAAATCGCCAAGATGGATTTTGATGCGGTTTGCGGCAATCGATTCTGTGAGTTGTCTAGAAAAAATGTTCCCTTTTAGTTTTTTGACGTTTTTTGTTATTGCATTTCTACAGAGGAAAATGCATCTTTTTGGATGCACTTTGATGCAGTTTGAAAAAAAATCGACAAAATGAGCCAAAATGGACCAGATTTTCTCACTCGGAGGTTTTTTGGGTCGCTGATCACGAATCCGGTGTTAGTTTTTCGGAAAAGTGAACCTGACCGTGGAAAAATGGAAAATCTGGCCTATTGTCTGGAAAAATTTTTCTTGTTAGTAAAAATTTTGAATTTTAACTCGAAAAGGAGTCCTAAGGGGTTTTTTGGTCGCTGATTACGAATCCAATATTAGTTTTTTGGAAAAACCACCCTGGCCGTGGAAAATCGGAAAATTTTGCCCAATTTCGGAAGAAATTTTGGAATTTCAGCTCGAAAATGGGTTCTAGATAGTCTTTTGGGTCGCTGATCACGAATCCGATATTAGTTCTGGCCGTGGATCCCCGCGAAGATCCCTGATACTCCGATCAATGATACAAGTTCGCCCAGTCCAGTCCGAATGGCATCTATAGAAGGAGTATAGTGCGCCTCCTATCATCGTCCTCATCCTCTATAGAAGAATTAAATGATCGTCAATCTATGAGGAGTGCAGTAATTTACTGACGGGCTGGATACTCGAGGAAATCAGTTATCAATATGGTCCGCCACCGAGTAACTCTTCCCCGATAGGAAATTCACCCAAATCTGAACCGCCACCTACGCAGACAAGGACCGGTGCATGCCTGATCATTCGTTATCTGTTAAATTATAGGCAGCAATGGCATGAGTAGAGCGATCTAGACAATAATGCTTCAACTGCTAGAAAATTCCAAAGGCAAGAAAAAGCCTATAAGAACCACCAGTACCAAACAAGACCAAGTGGACCATAGTAACCGGTGCCAAAGATATAAGATTGTACAACACATATATACAAATAGAGTAGAAAAGAATTGGCAAATAGATGATAAGCCCTTTTTACCCGAGCAGGTGCAACGAACAATTAGTAACTCCCGGTCTTCCGCAGTCGGTTCTGGTGGAATTTCGATTAAAGAAATTAAATCTATACCCATACACCGGCTTGTGGTGCTCTTTAACTCTTTTTTAATCATAGGCTAATATCCAAAGTTGATTTCAGACAGTCATACAGTCCTCATCCCGAAGGAGGAGAAGGACAGTAGTGTCCACAGCTGGAGACCTATTACGATAGGCTTGACGATTATTCGATTGTGCAACAAGATCTTAGCAAAAAGTTTATCGTCACTCCAGGCCTATTCTCATCAAAAACGTTTCAGGAACTAGATGACGTGTTTCTCAACACCTTAACGTTCAAGTCCCTCATTAAAGAATCCCGACAAAAAAGCTAGGCCACATCACATCTTGTGTTTAGACCTAGCTAAAGCTATTGACTCTGTATCACACCGGTCGTTAGAGAGGGCTCTAAGATGCTTTTAGGTTGATCCGTGCTTGATTAGTTTTATAATGAGAGGATACGACTGCATGAAGACCAAAGTCGAGAGCGGAAGCTGCTCCACCTCTTGGATACGTTTTACTCGTGGGGTGAAACAGAGTGACTCCCTCTCACCGCTCTTTTTCAATTTGATGAGCTAATGGAAAAACTGGAATCGTCGGGTCTGGGTCTCCAGCTTAACAAACCTCTTTGGCATATGCCGATGATATTTTGTTAATCGTGACAATATGATAAATGTCAACGCCTACTACGTATAACGAAAGAATTTCTCGACCTAAGGGGGCTAGAACTCAATCCACAGAAAATTGCTGCTGTCACAGTTAAAACAGCGTCAGGGAAAAAAGCGCTTTTTGCGTCACTGTGCAGCTGTTCTACATCGATGGCAAACTGCTTAAACTACCAGCCCCCGATAAGGTTTTTTAAATGTTTGAAATGTAATATTGATGAAATATGAAAGAAAAATATAAATGTAATATCTGAATATGTAAACCTGGATGATAAAACACACCTAGTGTGTTAAGATACGTTTTCGAGAAAAATGCATTTACAGTTATCAACTTCAATTCGGCATTATCAAGTGGTTTATACATTCGAATCATAGTGGATTATTAGAAATATGTGCACCTGTATTATAATAAAATCCTGAAATTTGAATTAAATAATTTAATAATTATGGAAGCCGAACAAGAAAGTGATGTACAGCAGGAGTTAGTAAAGTTAAACATGATCTATGATCTCAATGATGAAACATGTAGATATACCGATTTGATTAATATTGAATGCGAATCTGATGAAGTACATGCAAGTGACGAAGACAGTGAGCAATCGATTGAACATGAAGCAAATTCGAAAATTGTACCAACCAATTCATTGAAAAATGTGAATGAACCACGCTGTTCTCTCAAAATTAATAAAACATCGATTGCTGCTAGACAAACTGTAAGAGCTTTTGTGATCGAAATGTCACTAACAGATGAAAAAGAATTGGAAACTGTACAATCGATGTATAGTGACGATAGTGAAGTCTGCTGTTCAAAGCGATGCAATAAACAGTTGCCGAAAAATCTTGAGTGTCAGTTTCAAGATTACCTACTTCCATGAATTATCAAAAGATGAACAAGATTGGTGTATTCGAAGTCGCTTAGAAGCTCATCGACAACATTATTCACTGAGAAATAAGGATCAAAGAGATCAAAACGCGACGGAATACGATGTATGTATTTCATGGAGTTGAAATTTGTCAGAAAATGTATTTCTTCATAGTACATGTATTGACTTAACAAATTTGCACTCAAAATGTGCTAAATAAAACAAATAAGCTATTGTACTTGAATTTGTACAAGTTTAGGTGTCCAAATCCAGCAATAACTCAAAAACGGTATTTTGACACGCTAGGTGTGTTTTATCATCCAGGGTCACATATGTACTCTTAAGCCGACAAGTGACGTCACAAAATCCTCTTGTCAGAAGTTCAAAGTTTAGGAAGCTGTAGTTGGCTCAATTCTTTGTTCGAAATTATTATTTCCTGGAAGAAGCTATGGGTATACGTTTGTATTTATACCTACGTATTTCCTGAATTGGAATTTACATCTACGCCTTTTAAATTTTTTTTTTATAAGTATACGGCATACACTTGCGTATATCTTCCAATATAGTATCGATTGACTCTGAATTAGACATGCGTTTTGGTCTTTTCAATAGTTATCATTATTTTATAAACCGGTTGGGCTTGTTGAGTACGTTATTGAAACCGATGAAGTTTTTCTTACTAACAGTTAATTTTACTTTAAGGCTTTTGAGTCGGAAGGGCGCAAAACTCTGAAGTTGCCACAGGGTGTACAAAATCTTTTAAAGTTCTATCAGCTGCAAACTTATCAAGATTGAAGTTGAAATACCCCGTATTCAGACTATTTTTTCTAGCTAAAAAAACTAAGGAATATTGTAAATGATAAGCGATACAAAACATCGGTTGAAATAATAAAAAGTTGCTTGTCTGTTTTGGACATTCGTTATTTGTTTTTTCAAAGAACTCCATGGCTTAACAGGTATTAAAGTGTAGTGAACGAATTAAAACATGAAAAAACGGCAAAGAGAAAATTTTTTGGAAACGTAACACGAAGTAGAAATAGTGTTTTTCCAATTTTTCTTTGTTTTACTACAAGATAAAGACCGAAGGCGGATCTTTCTTCATGAAATTCTGATAGCTCTTTTTATATTATAAATGCTTTTTAGTGACGTAATATTGTGATTAGCTATTTCTTACTGATAGCACTTCGTGCACTACCAATATTAACAATAAGAGTTTTATTTACATACTTAGGAACTCTTGCTCTGTCTCTTTTAATTACATCTGCTCTATATATTGTGTATGTGCTCCTGTTTACAGATCGACAAATTGAAGAGACGGAGTCTTCTTTTAAAGACATTCTACAAAATAATCCTGTTTTTTTTCTATTTTCTATTTATGGTATTTTTGAATCTAACGCTACATATTATTACCTAATATGATCTTATCTGGAATAATCCTCTGTGGATAGTGATTACTGAGTAGAAGATCGAACACAAGATTTTCGAAGATGTTTGAAATGTTTATCGTGCATCTACCTACCAGTTCAAAGTTAAAATCAACATATTAACTGTTTCTTTTCTATTCAATAAAACAAAACAATGCAAAATTCTCGTATTTTATTGTTTTAATGAGACGTTAAAAGTTTACAATAACATTGTTCGTTATAAAATAAAAAAAGAATTATTCATTATAAGCACCATGTATTTTTAATTTTATTATTGTTGAATATTCTTAAATATTGTTCACGCCTACAACTAGTATCTAGGAATATGTTTATTGCGGCTAAGGACCAGAGCAGCATTTAATTATAACAAAATTTAATTTTTGCATATTTACAGAAATACAAATGCGCCTGTGATCCAAAACCAGGGTAAAATATTATTACGGAATAGTAACAAATAATTCTACCCACATATCAATCTAATTGGGTCATGAGAAATGACTTTTTTTCCCAAATGACCCAATCGCAACTTCACACTTTCGTCCAAAAATAACGTTTAAGTAATAGTATTGATCAAATAACGATAAAATTTTATGAACAGTCTATATTTTTGGACAAAAGTTTACAAAACTCAAACAAGATTTTAGATGGATATCCCTTCACCAATAACCCTTAGTACAAAGCTACCTATCAGACTATGAGTAGTTGGTTACACAGTACACACACATACACATCCACTCCACTTGATTCATTCTTAAGATAAATTAATGGAACATTAGTTTTTTATTAAATTGTAAGATCAGAGAGTACGGCAAGCTCAGGATAAATGCATTTTTTTTATTCATTCATTTTTTTTTGTTCGTAAAAAGAAGGGTTTGTTATTGGCAGTCAATAGTATAGAAATGAACACCAACAAGTTAAGATCATTCGAAAACATATAGAAGACTTTATTAGTCACTAACACTACGTGAGCTGTGAGCAGTTATAATTAATTAATATAATTTTACTCTCATCAAAATGGCACCTAAACTAACTCCTTGTAAATCGTTACATCATGTAACTCGAAACGTGTAGTATGTATTGGAGATGCAAGTCACTTATCGATATTTTTTCGTGTCTTCGTTACTCGACATATTTCGTTGATTAAATTAAAAAGATAAAAAAACAAAAAAAATCTATTTTATTAATTCCGTTGTTTAACTACTATGACTATAGGCAGTATTTGTGTATGGTCCACTGTAAATTGAACTGCCGGTATGTGATGTAGTTTTCTTGCGTCTTCTGCTTGCAAGTAGACAGAGAATAGCAGCTATGACTGCTAACATCAAAATTAGACCAGCAATGCAGATACCTATTGCGAAGCTCCTCTGGGAAATGCATATGCTGTCTTCAGGAGTCTGCAAAAGAAAATTACCATATAGCAATAATTATTGTAAATATTAAACGTATTTTATGTAAAATTTATTTTTGAGTAAAATCATTATGATGATTGTAAACAAATGTAAAACTGCAAACAATATTATTGGTGGGCAAGCAGTCTTATCTGCAGTAGAATCTATGAAATTTAATTTGTTAACTGATGCAGAACAAACTGAAATGGTATAACAGGAAGAGCGAAAAATGAGAATTTATGTACGTTATTTAATGTAAGAGTTTATTATTTAAATAAATCATTAAAGATATCGGGTATAAAGAATGCAAAGTTTTTTATAGAAAGTGTATAAGTAATTTATTATTGTACGAACTGCAATTCCTAATCAATATGCGTTTTCTAGTTTTTTATCTACATTTTTGCATATTTACCTAGAAGAGGAAGTGGTATTGTTTGAAGTAGCATTTGTGGCAATTACACATACCATATGGAATGTTCCAAAAATGTAGTTTAAATATCCGATATGTTTTTTGGCCTCTAGATTTTTTCCCTTGATTGGCTTTTTTTTATCGAACTTTAAGTAGTTTTCCATTAAAGAGTAAAAATTTCAAAGTGTTGTGCTAATAAACATACTAGATGTGTGTAGATGGACTGTATGAGAATTACACTCTTTCAACCAGGTTTTGTAGTCATTCTAGATAACTTTTTTAATACTTCTTATTGTTGATAAAATGTTTACGATATCTTTCTGATTTGACGTCTGTTGAAATGAATCCGATAATAAACAAACAAGATGCAGGAATGTAGTTAAAAGGTGGGGCACACTGTATAGATTGTTAGGTCATCGGTCAAACTCAGTTTATAAGATTTCTATTGTTCTCATAAAATAAAAATCTCTGTTCCTAGAAATTCTATTTAGTTGGTTTTTCCAAAAACTATACCAAGAATAGAATACCGAAGATTGCACAATACTGCAACTATTTAGAAAAAAGGTTTGTCGTCAATAGCAAAAACAAGATAACGTAGATCAAAGAGAAAAAGTAAGGCAAACAACAACAGAATAAAGACACAAATATATTGAGGGTAAATATACCACTAACAGTTTTCAAAAAACAATATCTGTAGGTTTATCACTTTTGTACGGTTCTCCATCACTTGCGGTAAAATAAGACAAGTCAATCAGGGTACTGATTTAGACGCTAAAATTGGAAGTTTTGTCAGTTTCAAGTATTTACATAACTGTTCAAAATACTTTATAGCCTGCTTGGAAGTATGTAAGATTCTTGTAAACATTTCCGATTAGAAAAGTTGTCATTAATTCGGCCTTTTGTATATTATTACTTTGGTCTGGATATGAATATCAATAGTATAAATATCAATACTATAAATATCAAACTAGATATAATTCAGAATTATTATTTCTTTGGTTGGGTTTATGAACACTTACTGCTGTGATCTGAACCGGACTGGTTCGGGAATTTGGGAGTCTAAATATTCGGGGGAAGACCTGTGTAGGGACAAGTAGCAGCAAACCCAAAATTCCAGCATTTTCGCCAAGTCAAGAAATAAATAATTTTCAACGTTTATAGTCATCGCTAGAGACTCTGGGGCCAAACTGGGACAGTTCCACCCTGTCTATGACTGTGGTGCAATGGGATATCCGCCTGCAGACTTAGTTTTATACCACATTTGCACTACATATAATCTTGCTTGACTTAGCGTATTACAACCTACAAGAAATATATCTTAGCGTGCTAAACATCATATTGTTATGATAGTCTTTCAATTTATTCGTCAGATCTGACATCATAATATGACCTTCGTCTATTTCCTATGTGAGAATGTTCCTTCTAAAAGATCACCACTTTGAAACACTTGAAGGTACCGAAAGAGCTAAAATAGGTTTACAGAACAGTCTTACAAAAGAGAATTTTCGAAACGTTTTAAATCAAAGCTTGAACACTTGGCAGGTTTACTATAAAAGACGAATAAGTCATTAATCATATAATTTAGCTAATAAAGCTTTTACAATAGAATTCCCAAAAGAACCCAGCGGAATCCTTATGGGAAATGGTTCCCGGTCAAAATGGTTGAAACCGTGGTAAACGATAGTCCTTGTTATGTAGATCAAAAGTGTCAATGGGCACAAAGTCCAAAAAATTATAGTTTTCGATTTACAGCCATTTGAAGTTGGACTATCATTTACCACGGTTTCAACAATTTTGACCAGGAGCCATTCGGCGGGGTCCTTTCACACAGTTCTAGAAGCACCGTGGCTTTTTTGACAAAATTCGGAAAAAGGATTTTACCTAAAAGTCCCAATACCGCCAATATTAGTAAAATTCAATTTTCTACTTCATCTGTTAACGGACTAGTACGAGTGAAGTTATCTGGTAAGTCCTGTTAATGTTTCGCGCGTTTGCTTACAAAGTAGCTCACTCCACACTTTCTGCTTGTGCTCAGAACAAAAACAGACTTGAGCGCATAAATATTGATGAAAAAGTAACCTCCCAGAACTACTGATGTGTCAGTTTGCCCATGATGATCTCAAATTTTGTTTAAAATCAACTGGCCTTGAGAATTATCTAGTATTTGCATGTAATTACAAGCAATAATGGGCAATAGTCTTTAAAGTTGTGCTTCAGAAAGTAAACTTAGATTGAATTCTTAAATGTCAATCTTAGTGTTAATTTGGTTCTGTTGTTGTTCGATTCTATTCTATTGTTATTGGCAGTATCTATTTTATAAAATCCTATTCCATTCTAAAATCTGCTAAAGCCATCTGTGCTATATTGGTCTAGCTAGTTCAAAAAGCAAAGATTCCCAAAGTGGCACAAATCTGGTTAGTAGTTTCCAAACCTTGTGACACCCGACCTTCAATGCGCAGAAGACAAATTTTAGCCGGACGGTTCTACAGTTCAAGCTGAAAACGTTGCTAATTGTTATGCGTCTATCTTGTCTGTTAGTGCGTTGAATTGTCAAGTTGTTTGCCTTTTGTTTGTTAGCGGTTCAGAGTCTTTGCCAATCATTGATGCTATTGATAATTCTAAACAATATCATTCTCCTTCAAAACAAAACTGAACCTAAACTAAAATATCCGCTAACGTAAGAGCATGATTTTTACAATCTTTCTTGTGCAGTAAGCTCCGCGACCTTTTGCGCATATCGCGTGTCACGAGACTTGGAAACTACTCTACACGTTGCAGATTGTATTTTACAGATCGATTTGTATAGTAGACGTAGACTCATTTGAAAGCAACGCTTATCCGAAGATCGAGTTCGATCTTAGAGATTGAGACCCGATCTCTATTGAGAGGGCTTGTATACAGGGAGGGCTTAGGAATGCCAAAGCAAGACGGATGCAGTTCTGCTGTTGCATATCTTGCCAAAGAATTTTGTTTTTAAGGCATATTGTTAATTAAAAAGGAATACACTAACTGACAGTGGCGTCATGAGCATGGGTTCTAAGGTTTATCTCTGTTTTTCTGTTGATTATCAATTTACTTTTAATCACCACAGTTACCAAGTCAAGTCAAGTTAAGTCAATCGTTAAATTCCCGCCGAAGGCGGGAGGCCGTTTTAAGCTCCTCGTGGAGCTTCTTCAGCCTTCAGTTACCAAGGTGGATTTCGCAAAATCCCTGTAGATACACTACTACTTCTACCAATATTTTCTTGAAAACTTTACGTGAATAAAATAGATTTTTGTAACCTAAACACAAAAAAATAAAATTAGATGAGAAATACACAATAAGTAGATTCTTTTAAATACGATTAAAACCGTAGCATTTGGAGGTTAATTACTCAGATATTTGTAAATTCCATTAGAAATAAAGGTTCCAGAATAGAAAAACCATATTTGGGCATAGAAAGATAAATTGTTTTAAACTTGAATGATAAATTATTTTATTCATTGGTTTTGAAATTTATTTAAATTTTAAGGATTCAACTTTTGTATTAGTAGCTATTTTATTTTGAACTTCCTCATTTCGCTATTTGAGTATGCAATTTCTAGAAAATAGTTAATTATGATGTCGCCTAAGAATTAAGGTTATATTATAATACAGTCTGATGGAAATTAGCACAATATTGTTATGTACAGTGCTTTTAGTGCGTTTTCCCCAACCTAAGATGGCCACCTAAAATTAATTATTTGTTTATAATTGGAAACTATTTTTCAGTTTGTCACAAAAAGTGTTAGATATTTTATTTACAATCTGTTACAACTCTTATCTAAGTTTTAAACAGCTGTTCTTGTTTTCTGTAGAAAGAATAAAAGACATAAAATACTGTTAAACGTGCGTTTCAAAAAACTACCATTACTGTTCAGAATGTTAATTGCAACCTCAAACCTCCTACTATCTTTACACTCGTTAAGCTTGAAAGAGATAATATAATCCAAAACATATTACTGTTATTTATTAAATTTACAATTAAGTAACATTCTTATTTTGTACAGAAATACAATCAATTCGCGGATAATTTAATTTCTTTGTTGCGTTCAGTGGAACTTAAAACAAATGACATTCCAAGCACGTTCCCGTTGTAGCCTAAACAATTACTTACGCGTTAGCTGTTTGAGTTACACATTTCCTTTTCAATACGTATCTTTTTTAAGTAACATAAGAAGTGAAAGTCCATAAAATTTCCTGTGTTAAAGTTTAAAGTTAGATATAGAAATGCAGTATGACACAACGAGCGACATTCACTTTTAATCACAATTAGTACTCCAACACTTTTTTCTATTAATCATTGTGTATAGTATTCTCCAAACATATTTAACTTGTACTATTTAACCTCAAGATATTTATCATCCTGTGTTTATTATAAAATTAATTATCGAGCAAGAATCATCCCATTTGTTTTTTAGTGTTTTTTCTGTCGATTGTTTTTATAAAAGAATGGTGCTCTAATTTACCAAACCAAGCCCTCCAGAAAATTAATTATGTATCAGTGATTTTCTGTTATCTAACCAATTCACAAATGGAATTAGTAGGAAATGTGAATTATAATTTTTTGGATCGGATTAATTGCAGGAAAAAAATTATTACATATATGCTACACTTTCCGCCATACAAGAACGTAGGAGGAAAGTAAATATTTAGTCTTTTAAACACAAAAACTGTTATATAAAAACTAAAGCATGCATTTCATTAACCCACCTAATTAAAAAGTAAATGTGAAAATACTTTAGAGTATGCATTTGATTTATGCAGTCGTGTAGGTACCCATTAATCAGATCAATAATCATAGCGAGGTTAAATCATAGAGAAATTAGGCAGGAAGAATTTTTTATCCAGAGATTTTTGTTGGTTAGATGAAATGTAAAGGTCTAGTTCTAGCTGGGTAGCTTCTAGAATCTTCATCTTATAACCGCCCAAACACTTTATGAACCAAACTAATTGTATTGTTACTTCTGTACAACTTTTCGAAATAATTTTTCAAATTAAGAATTCACTATCTTTGACCATATCTGAAAATCTATTGGTCACGTCAATTCTGAATAATATCTGAATCTATGACAGGATATCCTCTAGGCAAGGTAAGAGACACCGATCTGAATTTTAAAAAATAGTGAGAATGACAATAACCAAATTTCGTCATTGTGTAATATTACTATAGTAGTTTTCTCATTAATCAATTTTTACCTTGTACTTTATCATTTTATTTGTTTTTCATATTCAGTAAGACACTTTAATAGTTTAATAATACCAAAAGTTGTTTTTATAATACATTATTAGATCTAGCTAGACGTCCTCTAACTGTCTAAAATCATATTTTATGCTTCCGCGTTTAATATCCTTATACAGTAGTAACATCACGGTATATCATTACAAAAGTTAAATTGAGCGAAATGATGCTATAAATTAGTGCAAAAAGTTCATTTTCCTGAGTTTTATTTTTATTTTTTCATCTGTCTCGATGTCTTTTCTATTTATAACTAAAACGTAATAAGAATAAGTGGTAGCCATTTAAATTTAAAACTAAAAAAAGATACGACATTTGAAGGTTGCGGTTTGGCAGAAACAATAAGCATAATTCATATTCAATTATCTTCAACAGAAAACAATCGAAAGTATTTAAACCGTTTTTTAATGAATATTATTTTACAACTGGCATTGCAATGCGGTGAATGGAAGACTATGCTCGTATAAAAAATACAAATCTTAAATTTTTTGTTCTTGTTTTTGTTTTATTATTTTCTCTATTTAAACCTTCTTTTAAGAAATCATTTAAGTATGGTAGATATACAACACGCGGGTTAAATGAAAGGTTTTGTTGTTTTTAAATAAAAATCAAAAAACTTTAACTTCTGTTGCAGTGGCCTTCTAATAATATTCCACGATAATTACACTTTAACCACATATAAATGCCCTTTTCATTTTATGAATAAACAAAAAGTCCTTTAAGTGATTTATGTTTGTGGAAATATTATTAATTATGCGCAAGCATAAATGTAAGTAAGCGGTATCTTGATTTTTTAATATTAAGGTAATTTCTAAATATGCTTTGTTTATTTTCAGATGTTTTAATATAAATTCTCAAGCAGACATAGAAATTACACTGCATTCTTATTGATGTTTTGTTCCTTGTATTTCCAGTTCCCTTTTTTTTGTCAGATTTCCATTTTTTTTTTCTGTGAAAAAACGAGTGGGGCAGCTCCTTTAGTTAATCTAAACTACTATCAAACAGCAGGCTAAATAATTATAACCTAAAAATATAATTTTTACTGCGCAGACGTCCACGTCGTTAATAGACTACCAGTTCATACTAAAAATGTATCCGTAGCGCTAACGAACATACTATGAATACGGTTTGGTGGGAACGAAAATTGTGGGCAAAACATCTACTATCAGCCAATAAGTGGTTAGCAGTTGAGCGAGGGGGATCTTCGTTTTGGAATATGTTCCTACGGGTCGATTCGCTGTTTTGATGTTTTAGTCTACTTGAATGTATGCGGGAAGCTTGAAGTCTTTTCTCCTAATTTTGTACGCTTGCTGTCATTCAAAATCCAAAAAGGAAAGTAATGTCAAATTTGACTAGTTTGGTTGACTTCAGAATCTCGGAGGTAAATTGACTGTATAGTTGTTATGTCAATCCTACCGATCTATTTCCAAAGACGTGAAAGTTACAAATGCTTTTTACGCAATTGTTATTTAGCGTCTCGTATCGAAGGTAGTTCAGGTGCAATTACAGCCCTTGATAATCGAATAAACGCGTTACTATCTAATTGTTAAGCTTATTTACAGTAACATCAAAATTTGGAACATTCTGCTGATGACACAAACTAGTTTGCCCAAGAAACAAGTAGCATGATATTAATTGGCCAACCCTTTATCTGTACATCTGAAGCAATTTAAAGTAAGTCCACGAATAGCAGTTTAAGGTGTCCCAGATTAGCTTATTTAGCAAAGATCCAGAAGAACATTTTAGTAATCGAAACCCAATGTTCTTTTCTTCATATCACTGGGATGCTGAGTTGCGATTTGACTACGCCCATTGATTCAGAACCAATTTGAGATCTCCGACTTGTTATTTATGTGAAGGCTAGATTTACTAGTTAGGTTACTGAATCCATGTTTAACCAAAACAACGGACATGATGGTATCACACAACAGCTATCTACATCTACCAGTAATGTTTTATTTATTCTTGTTGTTATATACTTAATTTAATGTATTTTATTTAGAAAGTGCTGATAATATCCTTCGATGGTATTTTACCAACGGATTTGTAGAGGCGTAATATTGTACATAAAAAGGCGCTATAATGTCAGTTATACATCTAACATTGTAGTTATTTAGATTATACGTTGGTCGAAATCTAGGCAGCTTTTCCTGCGTCTTATTTAACTGGGTCAATTGTCACATTTTCGATATGAGTTTTTATATTAATAGAAAAAGAACTTTGATTGATCAAAGAGATTCCTGTTGAACGGCGAAGCTCAACTCATTTTAGTCCACGGGTGTTCTGAAAAGGTCAAACTACCATAGACAATTCAATCTGTGCGTAACTGCTATAAGGAGAGAGAACAACCAATGAGTCTGGTACCATTCCACAGCTTAGTTTACCTTCAGGAAATGAAAAAAAACCGTGCAAAGATAAAGCAGAAAGTTGATGAAGTAGATAACTCAGTTCTTACAACTGTGTTCAGGGTTCTTTACTACAGTAAGTTGGCATATCCCAAATACCATTGCTGATTTGCTATTGACAACGCAGAAAAAGGAAAGAGATATTTTTTACGAACAAATCGATCTTGGCCCGCAGAAATGCGGTCTACGACATTTAGCTATTGCCACTTGGTTGCGAGCAAAGGCAGTTAGAGGCGAAGACTGTTAGCTACAAAAACGATTAAAAGCAAGTTGTTTAGATGCAGAGACAGAAGTCGAATAGAAACACAGCAGCTGCGGTATACTTATCGTGAACAAGAAAATCTACGCTTTCAAGCAATATCCTTGATCACCATACAATGTCATTGCGATTGATTGAAGGTGGTTTGAATTTGGCGCCATGTTTAAATTTTTTTCATGTTGACATTACTTGTTTAGTTTTTGCAATCTATCAAATCTGTGTTGTTTACAACACAGATTAAATAATAGTCAAATATATACCACCAATGTTCCCATTTTTTGTCTCTGCGCATTTACATTTGCAGCCCTGAGAGTTTACCACGCCTACTCTTACGCGCGTTTTATAAAAAGTGCATACTACGCTGTGCTGCTTGCTCAGTACATGTCAAAATCGCAAGCTCTGGGAGTTGCTTGGAAAGAAAGAGCGATAGAATCTGACTTTTATTTAATATGTGGTTTACAAGGTACAATAACAAACAGTAAACAAGTAGTGCCAACTTGAAAATAATTTAAACACAACGCCAAATCTAAACCATCCTCAATCATTTGCAATCTCACTGTATTGTAAAAAGTTTTAAAATAGAAATTTGCAATTTTCATTTTGACATAACCACAAAGGTTTCCTTTTATTAAAAGCTTTTGAAATTAAGTTATAGGTGTACCTACTGTACAGGGTGTCCCGTAACATACATTCCAAATTTTGCCAATGTATAGTTTAAGTCATTACGAGTCGAAAATAAAGATTTTGGCTAATTTCTATATTGAAGGAGTTATAAACATTTCTAATTGCAGATTGGAAAATACAAAAAACGCAATTTTACTTGTCAAAATTTCGAGGCAAGTTCTTGCTTTCTGTAAAAAGGGCAATTTTTGCCCTGCAAAGAATTTTAGGACCGTTTCTGATATGCATTACCGTATATGTGTTTTCTTAGGTCTGCAATAGTTTGGGACTTCGTTTCATGAACCGTATGTTTCATATGCATCCATAGATAATAATCTAAGATCGTCATATACCTCTACGAAATACTAAATGTATGTTACGGTACACATGTATTTTTTGTACTTGTACTAAAATGTCAATAACTCCATCAGTACTGAAAGTATTGGGTATATGGTCAAACAGCTAAATGTCTTAATTCCGTAGAGATATGCTATAACAATGAACTATAGACTTCTAAAATGTGAGGCTGAGTAGAGTCTATGGTTGGTAAAATAAAACATTCCACAACAGGAAAGAAAGTTAGATAGAATCGTCTCAACCTTATTATTACTAATAATAATTCCTTCAATTTAGATTAGCAAAACCAGCTACCCATTAGAAATTCTTAAAGGGGTACACACAAAGAATTGAAATAATCATATTGGAATCTAGTTCGAAGAACTCATAGCATCTGATGTTATTAACTAGGATTCAAGGAATTATTTGAATAAATCATTAAAGTGGTTTTCGTTTTAATTATACATTCTGTATATCTAGATGTGACAAGGGAAAAATTGAGATTCCAAAACATGGAGTAGGGAAATGCTAGAGAAAACTTAGTAGATCATTAGAATTCAAACCATACAACATCTAGAATTGCTGTTTTAATATCGCCCAGAACTTGACAATTTAATTAGACCAATAATAATGTATTCATAAATTGCAAATGGACAAGTTCATCTATTTCAGTTTTTTCTTCCACGGTTGCCAATTTATTATTAATAAATTAATTAAACTGGAAATATTGAACTTCCTCGTTCTGTTTAGAATAGTAATATGCAAAAAGAAAGCAAAACTAGATTAATCAAATTGATGGAACACAAAATAAATAAAAAGTATTTAAGTGCTGTAATTTTAATAAAATCTAAAATAACACTAATAACTTATCTCGGATACAGTTATTAATGGTAATTGTTCTGCAACTTTACTTAATGAAAAGGTGCTGTGGAGCTAGAATACAACATGATTGCAGTAAACAGATCATTTGCAGTTCGTGTATTATTCAAACCAATATAATCCACCTACAGCTAACCTCGAAACATGCCTAGTATTAACTTAATTATAAACTACCAGTTTTTTCCTGTGTCTATTGAGAGATGGAAATTTATGTAATGCCGATGTCTTTATGTCGCTGGTAGGAAGAAGCTAACATTTTTGGTACTATTTACAAAGTGCATCATGTAATAGTTTTAATTGTGCTTTAATCACACCTACTATTATAATACTGGGAAAATGTATGTAAAGTTTTCCATTTGTCACTTTCACTTCTTTTATGGGCGTATTACATGTGTGAATCGTGCTTCTTCTTGTGTTATAATTGCACTGAATATTACATTAAGTTATAATAATTAGAGAAACGATTCTGCAATATTTACATTTATTTGTAACCTTTCAATGAATTAATTTTGAACTCAAGTATTTTGATTTTATGGCTGATACTGTTGGATTAACTGTAACTTATTGCTACAGTAAAAACTAACTGTAACTCATATAACAATGGCTTGTAGTCACTAATTATTATATAACGCAAAATAGAGGTGATTAACGAAATTCGTTAGCATTTTTTATTTTTTCTTACAAAAAAAAAAGAATAAAACTGAATCTATCAACATTACATAATTTACATAATTCAACTAATTGCAACGCAATAAATTTTCTTTTTGTTTTGTTTTAATGCTCGAGGAACCGGCCTAGCTTATTAATATAATAATAAAAATTAAAAGTCAACTGCTTTGCATTCAATGAATATTTGATGAAGTAACTGCTTTTTATAAACATGTTTTTTGGGAAATGTCTTAATGGACAAGGTGATCTTGTTTATTCTATACGTGTAAAGCTGATAATAATGATACACGTGACTTTGATGTTGAGATTTGTATTATTATTCTTTAGGCATCAGACTGTTTTTGACCTATTTTTATCAAGGAATGTCATTGTCAAAAGATTTAAGATAAGAATTTGTATTTTTAAAAATCATCCTAACATTGGAAACTATTCAACTAGTGCGAACAAACGTAGAATGTGAACGTAGAAATTAATCATTCACTGGATTTTCCTTTACATTCATTTAGTGGTATTTGAGGCGTAATCTGTAATTCCTGATGGTTACGTAGTAACTTTTTTCTTAAATAGGAAGTAAATAAAAGATACGATATATTTACGCACTAGTAATTTAGTATTGAGTACGTAGTTAGTTAAGACTTTAATCACTGTTATGAGTGTTAACTTACAAAATTTATTTTTCTTAACTATTTTTCTTGTTTCCTTATTACACATAGAGATATTAATGATATAATATAAATATTGTTAATATGAGAATTGCAGTTGAACTCAAGCTAATATAATTAGCCTTTTCGTTACATGAATCTTTTTCTTCGTATAAAATCAATTTCTGTAAATTAGTCAGTATCGTTAGTTTTTCCATTCAACATTAATTTAGTCGTCCTAGTTGAGTCACAGCAACGTCACTGCCCTGTTTTAGAAGACGTTTAGTTCTAATTCTGTAGTTCTTGTTTTGCACCATGCTTATGGGTAATGAATGAGTAGAGATCGATAAAATATGCAAAATGCCCACTGTATCTTTCGATTATTTCATACTTCTATTGAGAACTATATTTTTTTTGGTTTATTTTTAGCTTTGTAGGTCATTAAATAAATTCTATTGAGAAATTTAAAAGAGAACAGACCATCTCAAAAAATTTGTCAAATTTGGCTTCCATCGAGAAGGTTAAAGAGAGTAGAGCCCGATTATGGGCCATCGCCAGAAGTTTGTTAAAGGGCAAACCTACCACCGATGGATTACCTTGAGAAGGTTGCACTAGAGTAAAGTAGTCCTACCAACACTAGACTACCAGAGATAACCTGGTAAAGAGCAAAACCTACTCGTCCTTGTTCTTAGATCTATTGAAGAGTTAAAGGAGACAGAGTTCGACTGTAGAACACCACAAAATGTTTGCTGAAGAGCAAAACCATCGTTCAATAGCTTCTGCCGAAAAGGCTAAAGTAAAATAAAATTCTACTAAAGTTAGGTTACCAGAGGTGACCTAGTAAAGAACAAAACTCAACCCGTCGCTGTAAGTAGTTTTCTCTCAAAGATTAAAGAGGGGAAAAACTCGACTATAAACCACAGCAAAGCCACCGTTCAATGGATTCCTCTGAGAAGGTTACGATAAAATTGAGTGTTACCAAGCCTGGGTACCGCAGGTGGCTGGTGAACCCGTCGGTCGTCGTCGTTAGCTTTACTAAGGAGGCTAAAGGGAAGTACATCCTGACTATAAACCAAAATAAAAAGTTTGTCAAAGGGCAAAACCACCGTTCGATGATTTCTAGAGAGAAGGTTATAAAAGGCCATCGCAGGTGACCAATTGAAGAGCTTAACTTCGCTTTAATAACTTCCTCCAAGAAGATAAAAGAATAACGAATTCATTACACATTTCTGATTAGCTTCCGATAAATCCCTAATTATTATGAAAACATCTGACATTTTCAGGAAGCGGTAAAACCTTTCTGTCTGTTCTTTGCCTCAATTAAGCAATTATGAAGTAGCTATTTGTATTATTACATTTTATCCTTCCTAAATTTAGTTATTTGGCCATATAATCTTGTTTTAACAAATTATAGTTGTAATTTCTACCACAAATTATAAAAATACTAAAAGAAGACCATTTCGTGTCACAATTTTTAGATTAAAAGCTATTATCTAGAGACTCTATTTTGCAACAAAGGAGGATAGAAAATATGAACGACAACGCCTTGATGAGTTGGAATGCCTTTGGGCGCCTGTGCTGTAAGACATCTTTACCTAAGACCCTGGTGACTATTTAATGTTATAATAAAATTGTTATTTATTAAGATCATTTATTTTTAACGTACAGAGTGTCTAAAATGTCGAAAAACATACCGTTTTGAAATGCTTTCTAAACGCATATCTCCGATGACTAAAAGATTTGCAAAATAATATAGTAATAAGCATAAAAAGACTTTCATATCAATATCGTGCGTTAAAAAGGAATTTTTAAACTTAATTGAGATTTTGGAAAATTCGATTTTACTCGAAAACGATACAATCTACAAAAAAGACGGCAATAGCATTTCTTTAGAAACCTCACATAGATTTAAGGCAGTATTCAGGTATTTGTGAAATTGCAATATAAATATCAACAAGCATACAACGAGTAGTTACTTAACAAACCTGATATTTACTTTGATATTTTCCTATATTCTTATTTTGCTATTTTTGCTATCATTTATTAGCCATGACTTGAATGAAAATTAATAAACCCCTAATAATAGTTTTCCTGTAGTTAACTGAATATTACTTGTATATAAGAACCCAGTACCGTATAATAAGTGTTTTCTCTATTTTCAGCTTTGTTAAGTCACACCTAGAGAATACAAAAGAATATATGATCTAAACTCAAACTCGTTATACGCTTCTCAAACTTAATTAAAATTCTTTTGTGCTTTTGCCTTTTTGAATACCGGCCGACCGCTGTTTTTGACATACACTAATCTAACACTTATTTTTATTTCAGTCACTTCTTATTATGTAAATTTCTTTATGTATAGTATAAAGCAGTGTAGAGATTCTAAGAAAGCATGACTCAAAGAAAAATTGGCGGATACGTTTTACTATACAGTCAATTTATCACGTTTACATCGCATCCTTTTCGGAATGCTGCAGGACAAGACAATAGCTTTATTCCGCATCGGTAATCTCATCTCGTAAATAAACTTTGCTTTTATATAATGTAATATATTATATCAAAAGAGAGGGAAAAAAGACAGGGAAAGGTTGTTAGAATTCCTCTTTCGTGATTTAAACTGCAAATCACCACCGCAAGAATGTTATGATGTAAAAACTTAGATACGCAAATGTGCATTCCTTTTAATATTTATTGTTTTAATTACGTCAGGAATGATGCACATAATGCTTCTATTACAATTTAGAAAAATGTTTAATGGCCTGATTAATTACTTAAGTACTTAACTTGCTCTTAATAAATAATTATTTTACTCACCATAAGAAACAAATAATTTACATCAATAAATCCTCTCTGCCCTTCGAACGAATCTAGGGCCAATCGATAGGTCGGCCCTAAGGAAGTCATCATCTGGCGGCATTTCGTTAACTACCACTTAGGAGAGAAGCAAGGGGGGTCAAAGTTGAAAATTTTGCAGTTTTTCAAAACGAAAAACCGGAATAACTCGAGAACGGGTGAGCCGATTTTGGCCAAACTTGGAGGGTAGGTGAAGAATAAGGTCCTACAACTGCACTGTGCGCGAACGCGGTGACACCTAGCGGCGAAAATGAACAAAATCGACTGGGGCCTTATGGGCAAGCCTAGTGATCTGGGACCAAGTGAATTCTGTCGTATTTTTTCCCAGGAGCGCATTGCCCTGGGTGGTTTCGAATTTGGGTCCATAGGCGTCCGTGGGGGTTGGCAGTGGTGGGAGTTTTTCCGAGATATCGAAACGGCGTTGGGAAGTAACGCAGTACTTTATTATGTCCTTCTGGTGCCGTTAAAGCTGATTCTCTACTTGCTGCAGTTTGGCCGCTAGAGGACGCAACAGGTAAAACCAAAACTAGCTTCTATCGCAGATATCATAATAGCTATGGGTATCTGGTTTTCGCTGTGCGATGTGAATTTGCGAGTATTATAGGCCAGTGGAAACGAATTTTCCGTTATAAACGAAGAAGCCCAGAATTTGTCCGAAAAACCGTTCCTGCTTTTTGCGAATTTTGCAACCCTCACCAAAACAGTTCTGATGGTCCGATCGACATAATATTTAAGATATGTGTTTTAGGAGTGTTTCTTTACCTACTCGAAAAAACCCGACTCGATTCGGTTAATATCGTGTTTTTTTCCGCGGCGTATCGGAATGTCCGCTTCAGAAAATGCATAACTCGGTTAATTATGGTCCGATCAAGCTGGAAGCTTTTCTCAACTAAAGATCATTATAAGGGCAACGAGTCTGTGTGGGTAACAATGACGTTCCTTCGATTTGGGGTCGATTAGAACAAAACAATGTAATTTGCCTTTCTTTGTACCTTTCTGGGGCAGTTATCCGAGTTCCTACGGACACGTCGTTGTAGTGGTTTGATGCGCCGTGAAATGGAGAACAAAAAAGGCTCTATGCACTTTTTTTTCTATAAAATCATCTTCTAGGTCGAAAACGCGAAAAACTGAAAACGATAGAGATACGCCCATGAAATGGACACCCCTTGATCTACAGAGACGAACTCTTTGCAATAAATATACTTTAGTGGCCTATATGTAATTCTGTAAGCCAATCTTGCATTCTTCCAAAAAGGCCCTTAAAACCGAGGGAGGGTGCCGTTTCCCTTTTATCCCTTCTATCGTCGTTGTTTCTGAGGAATTAATGCTGAGATTTGGCTTGAAGCTTTCCCAAATGTGTGTGCATTTTACCTCTAGATTTCGTTAAAATAGCAGGAGGAACTTCGGAGATAGAGAATTTTGAATTCTCTCGTGGATTTGTAGCTGTTGGTTTTTTGTCATTTGTGCCCGAACGGTACGTCCTATCGACTCGAAACCTTAACCATCGTAAAAAGTGTAATACACTATTTCTCCTAGAAAGTACCCCTTGCACCTCAAATTGGATTTGACGATATAACCTAGCAAAGTTGGTGCCCATAGGCATGCGTTCGGGTGGTCAATAATCGTCTTGCGGGGAGATATTTACGCTCTCATTACTCACCATAAGTATAATATTAATGAAATAAGCAATTTTACTAAGTTCTGCTAGAGTCTTATTAATTTTTGAGAAAAAAATACCTTCTTTTGTTAATTTATTTTGTTGTGCGTTTTCATTATTTGCGTGGGAAATGTACGTCCTATCGACTTGAAATCTTCAGCATCGTAAAGAGAAGATAAAAATACGAAAGAAGTGTTATATGCTTCTTTTTAAAAAAATAGTTGAAAATAGCATTTGAAGGAAATAATAGCCATGTCGGCCAGTGGTCGATGGAAGCGTTTTATCATAAATAATTGATAAAGTAAAAACTAAAAAGTATAACATTATTAATATTGTTTTAATATTGTTTTGTTAGTTGTTAATATTCTTAAGCTACATAGAATGGAATATATTTCAATTTAATACAATGTTTTTAAGGTAGAATAGGTACTGTTTCACAGATTGACGAATTTCTAGCAAGTCAACGGTCGTATTAAGTCATAACAATAACGAAAGCAGCAAACGTAGCCCTGCTGTAATATAATAAGACTAAATAAAATAAAATAAAATCAACAATGCTGATTAGTACTAAGGGTAGTAGGCGGTTTTTTACTTGTTATTTTATTCATTGTGTATTAGATTCTTTCTAGTTGCAGTAGTGTAAGTTCGCTGGTGATGGTATATTAACAATTTAGTTGCATTGCGTATTGTTACTATTTATTAATTTTATTATTACGGTGAGATAGTTTGTGGATTCTTGTGAGTTAATCTTAATTGTGGTTAATCTCAAAAATGTTAAGTTAAGTAAGTTTGTGATTATCACGTAAAACAACAGCAGATACATAGAAGGATGTACTTTGCAGACGGACACCGGTGGGTAAGTACACGACTTTTCCCGTGCGTGGAAACGCATTTAATAAAAAATTCGATTTGAAATTTACCAAAATAAATTAACATAGGTTTAAGCAAGCATAAAGAATTTACTATAATAAATTAACAGAAATTTAGAACAATACGAAAATCTACTTCTGATAATAGTTTGTAAAGTTTTGATTATGAAAAAGCAGGGCTACAAATAAACATCTCTAAAACAAAAGTTAAAACTTTTTACAGTTATCCAATGATATCATGTTATACCGAGCAGGCTTTAGTTTATTATTATTTAATGTAAACCTAGTCCACTTGTTAAAATCATAATCAATGATGTCATCAAACTTCTCCGGGAAATCGGTAACTGGCTTTGCTGATGCGACTTTTGCAGGTACACAACTTTAAAATGTATCAAATTGTTAGGAACTTTCTTGAAAAGATTGGTTAAAATTTTCCGAGATTTCCACTTCATCTAATCAAAAAGTATTACTATGATATTTTTGTCCTTTTTCACCTTAGCAACGTGTTCTCTGAGTTTGGCTACTTGCATACTGCATACTAAAATTCGCATTTTAATAAATACTATGGGCTATTTTACTGTTCTAAATTTGGTTAAAAGGCCCGGAGGATCTTCAGAGATGCGAAATTTGTGAATTCATTATTTTTGGTGTTTGGTTATTCGCGTGGGAACGGTATTCGTCCTATCGAATTGAAATTTTCACCGTCGAAAGAGGAGGCCAAATTCGGACAGTGTAGTAGGCCTTTTTTAAAATAAACCACTTTTAGTATGTAATAAATCGCAATTGATAGGATAACGAAGACAAAAGAAGAAAAGTTGGTGCCCATAGGCGTGCGGTCGGGTAATCGATAGAAGCGTTGCGGGGGATATCTCGTGCTCTTGAATATTTGATTCTTATGGTGAGGGCTACACCAAGAGTTATCGAGGTGTGGCCCGTGTGGAAGGAGGCTATATTGGCCGACTGTGGATTTTTATTAAACATCACTAAAACGATAAATTGCAGTTTTTAAAGTATCATTCTCTATTTAACACAATTAATCATCAAGAGTCCCGACAGTAACTGTAAATTTCGAGTTTCGCTTTTAAGTGAAGATCCAATATGTGATTGCAAATTAATAATTAATTATATTTACCTTTTCACTGTAGACAGAATCTTCATCAATGCCTGCTTTTGCGAGGTCGTTGGCCTCGTTGACATAAAGGCCACTATAAACTTCAATAGTTGCTGGAGTCCCTTCGCTGGAATCGGTATTGGCTTGCCTACGCAGACGATTCGCCCCGCATTTGGGCGGCTGTGGACAATAACCCACGATTATAAAAATGGCATTACCGTTAATGTATTTTTAAAATAAAGACATTAGTGTAACATTCGGACAGAAACAAATTATCGAACAAAAAAAGTTGTAATGGACCGCAAAAGTGTTTTCGAGGTATATAGCATGAACTTATTACAGCGTGAGGGTATTAACCAACACCTTCAGAAAAAAGATTTCCTGAATAGGAAAACGAATTAGCTGTAGCTAACGTGTTTGAATTTTGCGGTATGTGCAAAAAACTAAAATGGTAAATATGATAGTTTAAGAATTCCTCAAAATGATTTCGTGTGGTCGAAAACAAAAGAATTGTTAAAAATGAAGATGTAACCTAGATCTTCAGAATATCAATTTCTTTGTTATTAATAATCATCATCTCGCTTGATAATTTGTTGCGCCTAATTAATCTTATTAAGATAACGGTGGATGTACCATACTAAATTAAATTCTTGCATAAATTAGATTTACATGCTCTAGTTTTTGTTGCACATGCAAAACCCGTTTGCTTCAAATAAATATTTAAAACTGTTGGTGTTAGAAAGTTATTACAAATAATGGTATGCAAAACATTTACTTTGACAAAGTACATATTATGTAGCTGGAAATAAAAAATCTTGTCTTGGTTTCTAGTGTTTAAATACGCATATCAAAGCAAGATAAAATTTAAACATTCCAAGTTCAGACTTGATAGGATGCAACCATAAAAATATAAAAAATCTAAAAGCAATTCAAACTTTACGATTATACAAGGGGAATTTATAAAATCGCAGAGTACATATCAAAGATATAATTCTAGTAAACTCAATATCGTTGTGCCTAAGAGCGAGATTCTTTTCTAGCTTTCATCTCTGTGCCCAAATTCAAATCTATTTGTTATATTATCTTTGCAAAAAAGTCACATTCTAGTGAGGTTTTTTTTGAATAAGTATGCTATTGGCTGTTAATTGCAGATAAGGATAATTTTATTTTGGCATTTTTTGGGCAACAAAGAGGCACTGTATCATCCAGTCAGAAAGAAAGTATTTATAGAAAAAGACAAAGTGAAAATATTATGATAATGCGCATAGAAAATCAACTTACAAGTTGTGGCTTACATTTAGTGTGATATAAAGCCTTTCAGTTATTATTCGTGTCAGGTTAGTAAAAACCGCGTAAGGTTAAATTATGCGGTAGATATGAGTGAAATAGGGTAGGTTAAACAGCAGTACTGCCAGAAGGAAAGATTCAGCAAACAGCTCTAAAGAAAAAACAATATTAAAACAGAAAGTTTTCAAGGTATCTTTTTTCTCTTTGTTGTTTCCAATGTCTCTACCGTCAGTAATACTAACAATGGGTAGAACAAACAAAGACTATCGGACTTAGAAAGCGTCAAAGATTTCAGAAATTTTACGCCAAACTAATGATTTGCGCAACCACGAAGTCTTTACACATAACTACAACTCAACGTATCTGAGAATGCTCAAAACAACATACTACAATAAACTCACCAAGAAGATTAAAACAACTTCTAAATCCAAACTCAGTTATGGTAATATTATTACAACCAGTTACATTTGGATTATACTTACCATTAGCTGCAGGAGATGTTAAAAAGACATAGACAATGGCAAGATCAAAAAAAACCACGGATAATCAAAAATTTGATTCAAATGGCCAACAATCGGTGCTATAAACAGTCACGGTAAAGAGCCTACTGAATACTAATAAAGCCCGTGATGATTGTAATATTCTCAATAGGGGCAGACGGGAAAAGATTCTACATATACGTCAAAACAGAAAAACAGTGCAGAAAACCAGAAATATTGTATCAAGACTATACAAAATTATCCAAAATAAACAAAAACAAGTCAGTCATTATGATCGATTACAACTTCAAGAATAACTGAACAGAGACGAATGGAATTATGCTATGAGATTCTAGAATGCCTAAGAACTCTAAAAGTGAAAACCAAAGCAGAAGCATAGTTACAAAACCACATAGACAGATAAGTCTGGAGAAATAGGAAGGTCATAGCAGGATATACAGCGACAAGAATATTGAAGCAAAAGGCATCGGGATAGTAGATAAACTGAAAGATTTAATTTAGAAAAACTAACAATGCGCGTAACTCTATCGTTGATCATCTAATGATAGAGAACATCAGAAACATTATCCCAAAAATTTTGACTTAACACAAAGAAATCTATTTGTTTTTTCATATGGATGCAAAGTTTAGGGAGTTGAAGTACCAAGGAGAACAAACTTTGAAGCAGCTATTACAGAAAATGTTGCATAAAATAGGAATTCTAAATAACAAGAATTAATTCTTCAGGCATATGCTAATCATTCCATTTAGATTCCAACCAAAGTCAGTACAACATTTCCCTTAGAGTTTCTGGATAGATCAGTCAAAAAAAAATGTTAAGTACATTGACGCTTTAGAATAAACAATAACTGAGTTTTGGAGTAATGAAAGCTGCAATAAAAAAAACAGCAATATTCCTCATTATTCATAAAACTGTTTATTTCAAAAGAAATGTTATGGAACATCAGATACAGTAAAGGTTTAGTAATTAAAAAAATGCATCAAAGATTTTGAAAATGAAAAATGAGTAATCGAGATTTTTTTCTAGTTTTCAAAATCATTGATTGTTAAGATAATAATTTTTAAAAAATGATCTAGTCACATTTATGCATAGTAAACTTGATCTCTGATAACCTTTTGCTTTTACCATATGTTAAATTACCCAGTATACATTATAATACCATAAATCTTTAAAAGCCTTTTTTAACATATTATCCTAAAAGATAAAGCATCTTCAGCGAGCAACCATATACTTAAAATCGCCGAGAAGGTGGGTTGGTCGTATTTTAAAAAGTTTTTCCCTGAGAAAGTAGGAGATGTCTCGCATGCGTTAAAACAACTCTCGAGTTGACCTTGGGTGCACTGTCCGTGCTCCCACACCTTTTGGTCGGTATTCAAGAATAATGGACTTCTCAGAGTCCACCCGCGAGCAAATATAACCTCATCTAACCGCTAACGGTTCCAGCTGATGACCTGGCAAGTTTCTATTAAATCTTTTACGGTGTTAACAGAATACATATCATAATCAAGATCAAACGGGCCATGACAAACTTTTTAGGTAGATTTTTGGAAAGAATAATAATGATTTGCCGCCGCTGCCGCTTTTTCTTTAATTAAGTTATACATAAAACCCATTTAAAAATAAAACTACGACCATAACATTCTGTTAGAACATGTTTTTCAAAATTATCATAACTAACGGGTACGTGTAAAACACGGTTTAATATTTTTTTTAACTAAACGTGCTGCAACGGTTTTAGTTAGTTTTTGCCCTAAAACAAAAACTGCAGTTATGAAGTTCAATGTCTTTAATTGTAGTAGTATCCTTGTCAGAGTTTACCAAAATTGTTATAAAACAAAATATCAGATAATGAGTTCGACCTTCGGTTAAACAATGATTTTCAGATAATTTATGTAATTGCACATCAAATTAGTCCTGTTAGAAATATATTTTGTTACGCCCACTTAGGACTTTAATAAAATTATTAATTCACAAAAGTCTTATTTGGAAACGTTTTCTTTTAATGAAGAAGAATTCATGAGTTTGCATTTCCGTTCGTAAGATGTAAAACTCATTTAAAATTCTTCTTATGTGAACATGTCTTTGCACTTTATTGTGACGTATACGAGGTGTAGACCTGCAATTGGAATTCTAATATTTTAAAGAGGAAAAAGTGAGAAATTTACTGCAGGAAAAAGGAAAGTAGATGTGAGAAAAAAATGAATGAAGAATGAAAATTAAATTATACTGTGTAAATGTAAAAGCAGGAACATTTGGGAAGGTACCCATACTAGATATATCGTTCTCTTTATGACAAAACAAGTAAAAGAATTACAAGATCATGTTGATTTAGTAAAAACAAATTCTGTATGTTTTTTCTATTTGCACTGCAATCAACTTGGAACTTTGTCTTCTAACACTCAACTAAATCATTACATACATCTTATACACTTAGTTGATGATATTCCGTCACTGCGGCTTTGTCGATGACGCAGGATTATTGCAGCTGATAATTGGACTACTTGACTTATTAACTTTTTTCGTTTAGCTTTATTTACTTAGTATGTCCATTTGAATCCTTTAAAAGATTTTCCATTTAGACTACTCTTAATTATCTAATCTGCACCAAACATCTACCATTCTTTTTAATTCTATTTTGGCAATCGTATCGTACTAAATGACCTATTTTAGCATGGTCATGCTCCTCGAAGTAAAAAAGAATTTCTCATTTCTTTCTGTGTATTACAGAATTAGACTTTAAATATTTCATATTTAAGTTAGTTTTTGATAGACTGAACTCTTTTCTGGGGTATTTATAACTTTCATCTGAACTGAGTCAGGATCTATTAGCCATAAATGTAACCTTGAGAAAAATCAAATGACTTGGACTTCAAATTAATCTTTTTCACAAAGTATTAAGACGTTTGAAATATTTTTACTCAATTTTGTGAATCATTACTAGAGGAAATTAAAATCTTTGAGCTGCAGTCACTTTCTTTAGAAATAAACTTTAACTGTTAGCTATTATGATGTAGCCACTGATCCAATTATCGTGGTGATGACATCATGGCGCAATTATCGCCTCTAAGATCGGTGCTGTTATGGTGTAGTAACATACATACCCTTTACAAAGAAATCACAGTCTGACAAAAAAACTTGTAATAGTGAGGGCAACAAATTTTAAAGAATTCTAGCTTTGTCCAAAAATCTGATATCGAATCGTCGATGTAGATGCTCTTTAAAAATAGGTATCTACAGTTATCTCGATTTTCATTAGGTGTTATGGTTAACCGAAAGTCATAAATTGGAGCTCCTAATTGTCCATGGCGAAAGTTTCTCAGCATGAGGTACATGTACAGGCAAAAGTGAAAAATATCCTGTAGGAAATCTAGAATTGAGAAGAGATAAGTTTATCAATGATTTTTTGAACAGCCAAATTTATTCAAGTGAAGGAGGTTTATTTGAATTGGGCAACAAAAACAAATTTAATTTTTCTTGTAAAAGAATGTAAAAAGCTTTTTTTTCTGTAATTAATGCTCAGTCTAAAACAATCCCATAAAAAGTTCTAACCTAATTCTATCTTGTACTGATGCACAAAAAAGTTAGACAAAAAGCCCGCAAGGGGGGGGGGGGGGGCGAAGGATTTGGGGGGCCCACAGTCGGTTACAGATATGAAACAAAAATAGCCATATAATTAGAAAAGTCTGGATAAACGAAACTTTTACTGCCCAGTTCATTTTACTTTTCACTTTTAACTAAGATATCTATTATGTGGGTAGGTACCCGGTATATTGCAATTTTCCGGAAGTTATATCTCCGTTGTACAGTTCGTCGAGTATTTTCGTATTTATTGCATATTTTCGATATCTTGGAAAAAGCCCATTCTTGTAAAAGGGCAATAATATCCGTTTCACATCTGTCCAAGGTATGGAACCCCAATAGAAGAGTCCCCGGCCCTCCAGGTTGGAAGTTATGACGATGGGCTTACTCCTCATCTCATGGAAAAATTGATAAAAACAAAGCATTTCGACTATTTGCCTCAGAAACAGCGCGGATCTAAACTACGACATATGCTAAGAAAACGGGTTATGAGAATGGCAACTTGGAATATCTAAGGATTGAGGACCAAACAAACAGAGGTTTTTAAAGAATTAGAGAAAACAAAAATTGATATTTGTGTCCTCACGGAAACAAAGAAGAAAGGGAGTGAAGAGATAGGAAACTATATACACATGTACAGTGGTGTAAACCGGGAGCAAAAAGAGAAGTTTCTATAGCAATACGTAAAGACTTGAAAAAAAATGTAAAAAACTGGGAAAAAATAGATGCGCAAATAATAACAGTGGAAATAAGAAAGCATGACCATGACATAGTAATAAATGGTGGGTATGCCCCTAACGACGACGCGGATCAGCAAATAAAGAACAACTTCTACAACAAGTTATCCGATATAATAACAAATATTAAAGATGACAAACAGCTATATGTGTTGGGAGACTTAAATGGAAGAGTAGGGGAAATACAGAACGACGCTGTAGTAGGAAGACATGGAGAATCAAATATAAATAATAATGGAGTACGTTTAAGAAATCTGTGTCAAAGTATGAAGTTGAAAATTATGAATGATTTCTTTCTCCATCGAGACATACATAAATTTACTTGGATCCAGCCTACTAAAGGCCTACGTTCCATCATTGATTGTTTTATTCAACGTCAAAATGCCAAACTACAAACAACTGACGTTAGGGTATACCGTGGAGCTGCAGAACAGATCATCATCTTCTAATAGCCAATGTAATTGTAAACTATAAAAATGGGAAAAAGCGGGAAAGCATAGATAAAGTTACTTAAGAAAATACCATAGAGATGCACAAATTTAACATAGACAGCTTAAAACAGGACTCAACAAAATTTCTTTATAAACTTAGATTGGCTACCAAACCACAAACAATACAAAGAGAAAACAAAAATGCCAAAGAAATATATCAACAAGTTAAAATTTCTATACGTGAAGCTGCTAAAAAAGCATTAGGGTATCAGGAAACCCAAAAGAAAATACAAAATCGAGAATGGCGGTCAAATGACTTAAAAGAGTAAGTGAAAGAAAGGAATAACGCACATCAGAAAGGGTTACAAACGCAAGACCAACAGGATCGTATAATATATTCACATTTGAATAGAACAGTTAAGAGAGAAGTAACAAAAAGTAAAAATGAAATGTGCGAAAGGAAATGTGAAGAGATAGATAGGTACATGGGATGAACGAGAGTAACAAAAGCATGGAAGACTAAAAAGAATTTCAGAAAGAACGAAAAAGAGACATCTAAGATAAATTTAATAAGTATAAAGGCATGGGAACAACATTATACAATGCTATTTACCGAAGATAGACTGGAATTTATACAACACATTGTAGACGGACAGATAAACGCAAATGATGGAGTAGAACAAATAACAGTAGAAGAAGTTAAAGGAAAGGTTGCGCGGCCCGGTAGCATTTCCATTGAACTGATAACATATGGAACGGATAGTTTACTTGAAATAATATTAGAAATTTTTAATAAATGTCTGTTAGAAGGACATGATATACAAGAAGACTGGAGTTTGGCCTATATAAAAAAAAACAAGAAAATGTACAAGAACTATAGAGGCATAAGTGTGACCAGCTCAATGGGATGGTTGTACGACCGAATTAATAAACAAGGGTAGAAACAGGATATGAGGAAAGAACAGTGTGGTTTCCAAAGAGGAACATCGTGTGTAGACAATATATTTGTTTTACGACAGATCATAGAAAAAAGAACAGGCCAAAACCTACCCACACACTTAATATTTATTGATCTAGAACAGGCATATGACACAGTACCTTAAAAAAGCTTGAAATATTTCTGATAATCGATCTATGTAAGGTATATATTAGCTCCATTATGAATATATATAAAGACTCGTGCGGTGTGGTTCAACATGAAAACAATACCTCTAATGGTTCCCAGTCACAAAGGGACTCAAGCAGGGATGCTGTCTGTCACCGACCCTGTTTAAAATGTACATTTCGCAAGAACTTAAAAGTTAGAGAAGAACAGTAGCAGGAATGGGAATAATGATCGACGACTCTTGCTTGACAACTTTACTATTTGCAGATGATCAAGTTGTTATAGTTAATGGCGAAAATGATGCTGACTATATGTTCAGAAAGTTAACAGAGTATAAAAAATGGGGGCTAAAAATTAATATGGACAAAACAGAATATTTAAAAATAGGAGAAGATCCGGAAGATCCAGAGTTGAAAATCAAACATATTAAAAGAATCAAGGGATTTAAATACCTTGGTAGTATTATATCGCAAGAGGGAACATCAGCGAAAGACGTACAAAGCAGACTACAACAAGGTTAGAAATGTATCAGAATTCTTTCCTTATTTTGGTCGAGCAAAATCAAACTAAAGACAAAGATGACAATCTACAGAGTAATTATACAGCCGATTATGACGTATGGATCAGAATGTTGCCAGCTTACGGCTAAAGATAAGAAAAATGTGGGAACGACAAAATTGGACTTTCTGAGAAGTCCGTGTAGAGTCTCTAGGTTGCAACATGTGAGAAACGAGGAAATAAGACGATAGACAAAACGGATATGTTCAATAAAAATATTTCCAAACAGGAAACAAAGTTGTTCTCAACTTATGGTGGGATTTATATGTATCATAAAAAAAATGGATAAATGCATCTTTAGGATGTTTATCCTTTATTTTATGATAAAAACAGATATATTCTAACACAGCTAGAGTAGAAACAAGACAATTGCTATGGTATGGCCATGTCATGAAAATGACAGAAATAAAATGGCCAAAAACAGCTATATACTATATACCACACAAGAGACGGAAAAGAGAAAGACCGGCAGCATAATGTAAAGAAGGGGTTACAAAAAGTATGGAAGACAGAGCCATTGATGAAGAAAATTGAAAAGATCGAAAGAGGTGGAGATCGAAATGCTGGATGCGGTGGATGCGGCAAAGGCTGTAGGAACCCCGCCTCATACCATACATCCGTCCAACTTTTACTTTCCCTCTACCCTGAAAATATAAATTGCTTTATGGTGTTAACTGTAGTATATAAATAAATTTAAAATATTTTTGACATAGTTATGATTCACAACTCACTTATTTAGAACCAAGTCAAATAGTCAAAGTGTAATTATTAAATTCGGTCAAACACTTCTAGATTTTATTAACAAAGAAATAAGTTAGATGTAACGAAAGTTATTGAAAATTTTGCCAACAGGAAAGCTAGACAAGTGTCTATATAACAATGTATTTAGTACATTAAATCTTGTAACACATGAATGTGCTATGTACCTAGCTTCTAATAAGATTACCTTGTAAATAAATAAACAAATAAAAACCAAAGCCTAATTTGTAATTTCTTGCATAAGTACCTACTACCACATATTTAAAAATACAATGTGATAGAAAGTGTCGTTTTTCTAAAACATTATGTACATCATGAAATACTAAGGGGTCTCGAAATTATGTTTGCGGAGGGGCCCTAAAATTATATTTACACCACTGCATGAGGTACATGTAGACAAAAGTGAAAAATATCCTGTAGGAAATCTAGAATGAGGAAGATATAAGTTTATCCATGATTTTTGAACAGCCAAATTTATTCAAGCGAAGGAAGTTATTTAAATTGGACAATAAAGAGAAATTTAATTCATCTTGTAAAAGAATCTAAAAAGTCTAAAATAAACATTTTAAATATGCAGTACATTCCATCTCAAAAGAAGTTCAAATCTGATTCTATCTAGTACTGATGCATAAAAAGATTTATTTGAATTCCTCCAAAGGTATGAATGATACAAATATACCTTTCTTTGAAATACTTTGTTTTTGATTAAGTTTATCTAACGTTGATTTTAGTATCTTGGTGTTCATCAATATTGATTATTCACCATTATCTAGTTTTGGTATAAAAAACAGATTCCTTGAAAATTATTTTACGATTTGGATCAGAAAATTAAACTACCATTGAACATTGCACATTTATCTCTATAGATAACATTTGAAAAACATCCAAGAATCTCTCTAAAGAATTTTAAGTTACGTTGAACGCAGCTCAACTAAGAGTTTGGCAGTTTGATACCCTTTTCCAAAATGGCCAAAACGAATATAAAAAAAGATAAAATCATTGCGTAGATATCGTAGAATTTATGTAACGTTTTTGCAAGAATTCAAAACATCTTATTAATTGATTAATGTCATAAAGACAGCTCAAACATGTCTGAGGTTGGACCGTTATAATCTACAAAGTTTTTTCTTTTTCTAAAGGTGTTGATAAAATTTACATCAAATGTGATATGTAGAAGGTAAAATGTAAAAAGTAAACGCAAAGTATTAGTTAGCATATTGTACTTACCGTTACTGCTGCACATCCATTATCGGCCTTCAGACACAATTTAACATTGCATTGGTAATAAACCGAGGCAGTGTATGGGAATTTATGAGCTTGAAAATGCACGGACGCTTTTGTTTTATCCTCTGAATATTCGAACATTCCCATAATTTCTTTATCAACAGGGCAACCTTCATCGTTAATAAGTTTTTGTTCTCCCCATCCTAAACCATCGCGAACCAAGCAGTCGGTGATACGAAGCCCGTACGTGTCTTGAGCATCTATTGAAATCACCAGCGTTAAAGGATCTCCAATTTTAACACTTTCGGCAACTGCTTTTTCGCTTGGATCTCCCGAAAAGATTTTCATTGTGCAACCGGGCATTGGAGCTAATTCCGCTGATGGATCCGCTGATAATCGACTAAAATAGGAAAATAGAAAAGTTGTGACAGTTTGTTTAAAATTTTAATTTGAAATGAATTTAATTTAAATGCTAATTTTAGAAAATCTAACTATATTAAGCTATTATAGTTCTGTTGTAAGAAATGATAAATGAGTGAGAACGTACAATAAAAAAACAACAGAATTAAGTAAGGAAGGAAACAAAGGTGAAAATTAATTACTTCTTGTGATGACCATCAAGGTTAAAATACGTCAAGAAATAATAACATGATAAGTCTTATCTAAATCTTATTACAGCTTTATTAATACATCTTGTTTTTCTATTTATTATGATTAACATAACCTTGGTTGAAGTTAAAATAAAGATTATTTATCTTCTGTTGGAGGTTTTAGAAGTTTACACTACAATTAGTTGGATGTTTATTAATCCTTGATTTAAGAGACTTTAGCAAGTACAGTATAATAGTTTTTGAATTTTAAAATAGGAAGCAAAGCATTTTATAAAATTAAACATTTTAATTTTACAGCGTCATTATTTATAAATTTCTTTATGATCTAACATTATTCCCACAGAAGATAATACGTAATTAATTCGATAATTTATGCGTAGTCATAAAAAACAGAACCACAAAATAGATTACAGCCTTGCCAGAAACCATGCTAATTATAACTTTTACTGCATGTAATCATCACTACTTACTCAGCCCTAGGATCATCACTGACAATAGAAATATTATTATTCCTAGTACTATATTTGCATCGAACATGAAAACCTCTTCCTTGATTTGTTACCAATTTCAAATGAGGTTGAACAACGATCGTGTTGTAATATTCGATTCCCCCGTCGTCCTGTAACAAGCAAAAAAAGAAAATTAAAAATGATGTAGGAGTCTTTAAGAACCGCTAAAATTTTTTATTTGAGGGTATTGTTAAAAGTAACGGTCCATAAATAAAGCCTTGAGCTACGTTTGTGTGATGCGACGCATTTATCTTTTAGCATTAGAAATTCATAAAAGTTCGTGTACCAGATATTAGCATAAATTAACAAGTATGTGCCATGTTTATTTTAAAAGTTTCACTTTCACATTCAAATTGTGACTTTTAAGACAATATTGATTTTAGTTTTTTCACCTCTTGAACTATCAAATACTGAAAGTATTTTTTACTGTTTAATTCCGGTTTGAAAATCATCCTTCCTTTCCTGCATTTAATTTATTGGTGAAAGAATATGTACTACGATACCATTAAAACTATCACCTGTAAAAAATCTTTTGTTCAGATTAAATCGCACACCTTAATTGTAATGAGAGATTATGTGATCTTAAGAGATTTGAATACAATAAACAATATAATCATAACTAGCTGTATTGGTTGTAAATGATGGTTATATATTTTTCTTTAAACTGTGCATGTCTTATTTTAAAGTTATGATGTCATCTTTTAAGTCCTACACGTTAATGTAATTCTTGTGTATTCATTCCCATTTTAGAATATTGCAAGTACAGTTATTGAACAATATTTGCGTTCGGATTTTTTTTGCATGTTGTTTTAAGATATTGTGTATTTTTAGATATTTTCTCTTAAACAAATAAGCTCATGATGAAAGTAAATACGTGTATTTAACAATTTATATTGTTTGTTTAGAGTTTAGAGACTAGAATTCAAGTTGGTTGAAATTAATTTACACGTCAAAGAATTATTATAAATTGGCATTCTTGTTTCTAGTAAATCTTTTTACTGGACGCTAATTATAATTAAAAGGTATTGCTTAAGATCAAAGGAATGTTTAGCTCAACGTGCATACAGTATAGGTCAAACGTTTCAAAAAATTCCAATTGGATTATCTCAACAACAGTGGTTCTAAGAATGAGCTTTTATTGTATTATATGAAACGTATAGAAGCAAACTCATTCTTTACTAATTTGATAGTTTCGAGATATCTGCAAACAACGTCTCGGATTTGATTCCTTCCATTTTAGAGTGAAAAGTCTTCACAGTAGGTAGTAGCACTCATTTAGAAATCATTTTTATGTATTGCACACGTCACTGGTTATCGATGAAGTAGAGATTCAGGATTTAAAATTGTAAAGAGTGAGTTTTGCACTTCAACTGTTTTAAAGAGATACTGAATGTTTGCCCAAATTAGGCAAAAGCAATATTAATAACCTGCTGAATTTTTTTATAATATAGTAATTTATTGTCAGATAGAGAATCATAAACTAAGTATTACTGATGTATTTGAATTTGATGTCTTGATACTGGGGATTGTGGCACTGTTCTTCAGAAGAAGCTCCAGCGCTTTGTTCTGATGTTGAATTTGTACTAAATGGAAATAACACATTTTTGTAAAACAGAAGTTCAGGATTAGTGTTCCAGTCGGTACCAAAATGAGATAGATTAATAGGCGATCAATGCTGCTTTTATCCCTTGTAAGCCACCTTCCAAATGGAAGAGGATTGGGAGACAATGCAGACACTTTTTTACCTTTCTTGCACACTCCTTTTACCACTCCAATGTTAGGAAAAATAGTTTGGTTCACCTTGTACAGCAATGCTTTCCTTACCGTTTCGGATTAGAATAAATCGTTTACTATTATTGAATTGGAAATGCCAGGAAACAAGTACCTTTAGAACTTGTTTCTCATCCGTCCTCCAGTCAATAATGGTCCATTGGTCGGTGCTCCTAAGTGTTACATGTTGTTTGAGAATTTCATTGTATTCATTAAGTTCTACAATAGTGGACTTTTTTTTATGCTTTTTTCAATCAAACCAAACACTCGATCTGGAAGCATTTGCATTGAATCTTTGGCTGCATCAGTTTCTAGCCAATTATAAGCCACAACGTGAGATGGATTTAGACGTCCTTTAGAACTACCATTAACAATAGCAAAATTGTAATAATTTATCTGTTGACTAAAGTAGCACGCTTGATCCGGTAATTTAGGTAGAGCCAAATTTTTTGAACAGTCGACTGAAAAGGTTCCTAAGTCTTTAGCTTCTGTTTGGAGTAGTTTGAAAAAGGCAGCTGCTTTCATTTTCTTCTGCTCTTAAGCAGGTTGAGCAATAATCTGTTTTAGGTGAGCCAAAACCTAAATTATAATTCACATTAACATACTCCCGAAAGTAACTCAATGCTTCAGCTGTTGTTGAATAGCTCGCATAGAGTTTCTTGATATTTAATTCGCAAGATGAGTATAAACGTTCTGAAGTCTTGTTTCTGCAGTAATGTGATTCCACGCATGTAAGTGACTCTGCAAACTGTTTTAGAGAATCTTTCTTGGCATCATTCTTGTTTCCTACTCGATCACCACCTCTACGTTCTTTTGGAATTGCACTCGCGTGCAAGAATCTTTTTACGACGTGCTCTATTCTAAATCCACTAAATCCTGTAATTTTTAAAAATGTGTCTTTACACACTCGTACTAAATTCCTTTTGCCGTCATGAATTCAATATGTAATAGAAACATTACTGTTCCTCTTCTTCTCCTTATTAGGTCTTTTCGTAATTTCACCACGGCATTTTAGAATAATAGTATCCTGTTCGATTTTATCCGAACTTGCAAAAAGTGTTTCGTGAAACCGCTTCACCTGTTGCATTGTTAAAGTTGTACAGTGATAAGGAAAACCAGGTTTGCCATTGTGTCCACATGTAGGATACACCAGTAAGTGCAAGTCTACTTTCTTTACAAGACGAATTTTGATGCCTACTTATCGTTCTCTTTTTAATCTCTCTCGTTTAGACTCCTGTCGCAACTTCTTTCTACTTTCCCGGAGGAACAAGGCACAATAACTTTATTACTCTGAACTGCATCCATACTTGCCGCAAGCAAATTAAAAACCGTCCACGACAATAATAAACATTTCAACAGTCTATATGCGCAGATCACGTGACAAAATACAAAGATGCCTATTGGCCTAAATGCAATGAAATACTTTTGTTACTATTCTGCCAAAGCAAAGAGTAAGTTTTGTATCTAACGCAACATTTTGTCATTTTATTTCCGTATCAAAGAGCAACCTTTGGTTCAAAATAACGTCACCACAAGATTTCTTGAAAAATTTGCTATCCGGGGACGTATTTAAAAAAGTTTTCAAAATCTTGTTGAAGAGAAAATTTTGCATCTATACGCCTCAATATAAAGACAAATTTTGTAGGGCAATGTTCAATAGAGGAACTTTCATGCAAAACCAGGTAAATACATTTTATCAAAATGACATTTTTCTGGTACACAAACAAATTTATTAATTCAGGATTAGTGCACTTATTAATGTGAACAAGAGAGAGGAGCAAAATAGTGAATACATAAATTACAAAAACCAAGAAATTTAAAGAAAGGGAATGGATTTATCTTGTTTCGTCCAAGATCGATGTTTTCATTTCATTATTTTGCTGTTGTACAAAAGTATTTATTTGATTTTGCCTAAAAGGGCAGAATCGACTGACAACTGGAAGTGGATACTGGCACTCGATTGTTTAAACAACCTTATAACCTGGTATTAACAGCTTTAGCTACTTAGATGTACCACTTTACGCTCATTCAGACAATATTACACATTCTTGAGCCTCAATACTAAGAGAAGTACTTAGCAACGAAAATTACGTTTAGCAATGAAAAAAATTGAAATTGAAATTATCCCATTCGTAACTATTTACTTTTGATACCAGATTTTCTAATATCATTAAAAGAAAAAGATTCAGAATCAAGAAATATATTGCTACCACATGGATTGCCCGAAGTTTTGATTTCTAACTTCATACGAACCCTTAAGAGATCATGAAAGTCAAGATTACATTCATAGAATTCTCGTTATTTACCTCAGGTTTGGTTGAATCCGATTTAGTGATTCCAATGACGATTAAGAGTTTTTCAAATCATGAAGATATTTCGATACATCTTCTGGTACCTACGTTTTGGTTTTAAACGCTTTTTGATTTTAAAATATCATTAGCACAGAGATGTTTATGAATTATTATTCTATAACATCAGAGAGAGTTGAAGAAATTTGATCGAGTCATTTTTCCCTCCAAAATTCTAAACATGAAACGAGCCTAACATTTAATTGGAATGCAGACCACCTGAACTAGTTAGATTGAATTCTGATAAACCTTCTTATTTCACTTTAAACTAAAGAAATTCTGTATATATAACACGATTTGTATGGCTCATGTAGTACAAAACTTGAGGAGGGAAACAAGTCATCTGTAGGAATACTTTCAACTTGAACAGAATTTAGAATTGACCCCACTAGGTTACTACTAGTTGCCTGTACGACCCCGCCATCCCGTCTATCAGTAATAGTTATCTTCCATCAGCAGAAGATAAAAAACCAAGAACCTAGAACACCATCTCTTATATCCACTAGGGGAGTAAGACAAGAAGAGGGCAAAAGAGAAAAGTCAATACCAACACCGAAATATCCAGAAAATTAGTAGCCACTATGGTGCTGCCAAAGAACAGAAAATATTAATACAGTGAGGAGTTGTGAGCAACATTTCTGTTTTCACGTCTACCACTTTCGCTAACCAAAAAACTCTAGTTTTCATAATGATTACTGGATATGGATGATTAATGATGATGATACATTTTTATATGCTCGGTCGCTAGAAATATTTGGCTCTGACCCATTTATAAGTCATACAAATCAAATTAGTGCTTCCAAACAATATTTTGATTCCGTTTAATCTTTTATTATTTTAACCATCAGAAGTTAAAATCACATTTGTTGTTTGTGTCTCCAACACAAAACATGGTAAGAAGAATTCAAACTTGTCAAACTCTTTTTCTACTGAACATTTTCCCACGTTCGATGTTGGATAATGTTTGCATTTGCTGTGCCATGCATGAAACATTTATTATTTTGAAAATGAGCATGGTAAGTAATTAATTGAAATCACACTAGAATTAAGTTTTCTATTTCTAAATTCCAGAATAAGTCAGAACTC
>VTPC01002939.1:0-22059 GCA_011009095.1 Ignelater luminosus | reverse complement strand
AATTGTCAATCAATGAAACTAAATTATATTGTCACGTAAGGATTGAGCAGTATGAAAACATCTCTAATTCTCATTCTCTCATTCTAGAGAAAACTGAGTTCACCTTGACGTCTTTAGGATGAAAAATATAATTTTAATCATACCGTTTTTTATCTATTAGTTGTTTATTATGTATGTTTGCTACAGCTTGGCCTCGAATGGTTTGGTTGCTTCCGTCGGCAACACGGCTTCTCTTGCGTGCACTAGGGAGAAGGGAGTCATTTATGATGTGTCTTGTATACGAATGTGACGTGTGGCAGATATTCGTTCCAGAAATGTTTTGCCTCGATCACTGATCTGATCTAGGACTTCCATGTCGAGTCTAGGATAAATTTGGCTACTGGACGGGCTTTCCCGGTGGGTAGGACCTTGGTTTCGGCCCATGGTGTTGCATAATCTGTAACAACGATTATCATAGTGTTACCATTCCTACTTCTGCGAAATGGACCTAACAAGTCGATACCTACTTGATCAAACGGTAAGGGTACTTGTATCGGCTGCAGGAGCTCTGCAGGCTTGAAATGTGCTTGCCCTTTTCTAGCTTGACAATCTGGACAACCTTTGACGAATTTTTCTATATCTTTAAGCATACCGTCCCAGTAGTATCGATGTTTGGTTTTTGGAAAACCTAGGTGTCCTGCTGTAGGGTCGCTGTGATGAGAGAACAAGATTTCGTGTTTTAATTGTGATGGTATTACCAAGAGGTTGCTGTTGCCGTCCGGGCTTGGATTACTCTTGTAGAGAACGTCGTTTTCGAGGAGGAAGCCTTTTGCTCGTCGTGCTGTGTCTATGCTTACTGAATCTGGATTATTTATTGCTTGTATTAACTTTTCCAGCTTTGGATCTGCTTTCTGTACATTGCTAATATCATTGCTATCTAGTAGATAGGTCGGTATTTCTAATGCTGTTTGTTCATCTTGGTTTGTAGGTGTACTAACTGTATTGCGGGACAAGCAGTCGGCGTCCCTGTGTGTTGAACCTTGTTTGTAGACTACAATAATTTAATAGCCCATCGTGCCAGTTTTCCGGTGAGATTTTTCAATGTTTTCAAGAAGCAGATTGCATGATAGTCGGTGATGATTTTGATTGCTCTTCCATAGATTAAGTGACGTAAGTAATTTTTCTCTGCTTGTGTTAGGCTTTGAGATACATATGCGATTGGATGCATTCGTCCTTCTTTCTCTTGGAGCAGAACTCCCCCGAGTCCGATGCCGGACGCGTCGACATGTAATTCCTTGGGTGCTTCTGGATCATAATGTATTAGGATTGGTGCTGAAAGTAAATTGGTGTTAAGAGTGTCAAATACTGTTTGTTGTTCTGGACTCCATTGAAAAGGTTTGTCTTTTTTAGTAATTTCATGTAATGGTCTGGCTATTTTAGAGAAATTTTGTACAAATTTGCGATAATGGTTAGCTAAACCTAAAAAACTTTGTGTCTTTTTAACTGTTGTGGAAACCGGAAATTGTTGAACAGCTTTTAGTTTATCTGGATTTGGAGAAATACCTTTTTCGGATACTACGTGTCCTAAAATTTCAACCTCGCGTTGTATAAAATTACATTTGGAAGGTTTGAGTATTAGACCGGCTTCGCATAAGCGGTTGAAGGCGTTGCGAAGGCGACTAATGTGTTCTTCGAAAGTGGATAAAAATATAAGGATGTCATCCATGTAGACAATTAGTTCTTTCCATATCAATCCTTGGAAGACTTTATCTGCGAGTGCTTGGAACGTAGATGGAGCGCTGCAAAGGTCGAAAGGCATCCTTTCGAACTGGTAAAGGCCATCGGATAAAATTGAGGCTGTTTTTCTTTACTTTCTTCTGTCAGTCCGACCTGCCAAAATCCCGAAGACAAATCTAGGCAACTGAAATACTTCGCGTTTTGTAGTATAAGTAGTTAATGGTAAAGGGTATGCTGATTTCTTGGTAATATTGTTAAGACGCCGGAAGTCGATGCAGAATCTGAAAGTGCCTTCCTTTTTCTTTACAAAAATGATTGGGGAACTCCATGGTGATTGTGATGGAGTTATAATTTTGTTTGCAGGCATTTCTTGTATTTGTTTTTCGATTACCTGTCTTTCTTTATGAGAGACGCGGTAAGAACGATTCTTTACTGGAGGGGCGTGTCCAGTTTCAATATGGTGTTGGACAAAGTTTGAAAATCCTATGGAAGCTGTGGATTTTGAAAAGATGTCTTCGTATTCTTTTAAAAGATGATAAATGAATTTTGTTTCTCGTGGTGTCAAGGTGGGATTAATATTATGTTTAATACGCGTTTCTGTATTTGACGTGTTGTCCAGTAGTGGTAATAATAAAGTATCAGGTGATTCCTCTGTGAATTTTTTTAAATGCCCAATAGTTGTACATGTTAATAATTTAGTCTTGGGTCTTAACAATAGTTCGAGCTGTATTTGTGGTTGATTATTAGATAGGTGGAGAGGTTTTGTGATGATTAGTTTATATGAGTTAACCATGACGTCTTTAGGATGAAAAATGTGTTATAATTAGAGATGTTTTCATACTGCTCAATCCTTACGTGACAATATGGCAACAAAGTAGAAGGCTTGAAACTTCCAAACTCGAAGGAGATATTTAGATTGTTTTATTTGATAAATAAAGTTGTCACTGGCGAAATAATAAAGTACAATAAAGGAATGCTTTCCAAAAAATTCTGAAAGCTGTCTAACAAAAAAGATAGGTTCACAAGATGAGCAAAGCCGTTTCTAAGAAAACTATCGCCTAATCAATCCTGTTCTAAAACTAACAACAATATTCAAGTGGACTACAGAAAGTCCCCAAGAAGTTTAATGGAAATTCTGTAAGAACTTTCAAATCCCGATTGTGGGGCAACCGGCAAGGCTTTAGAAACGTCAAAATTTTGCTTCTTTAATATTGGACAGGCTCTTGGTAATAAATTTCTTGAGTAGTTTTCTAAGCAAGATTTAAAATTAGTTTAGTCTGCAGTTACTAAAAAGAAGAATCCCTCATAGTATATGCATACTCCTCTGTCTTTTTTTTCCTGAAGCTTAAAGAAAATGGTCTACAATTTGTTGTAAGTTTTATCAACTGAAGAACAAATCTTGTTGAACTTAGTAGCACTATTCGTCAGGCTCGCCGTAAGCGGGCATGCAAGGCATGTACATTTATTGCATGCATTGTTTGCAATTATTATTTTTCAATTATCCAAGCCGGTTGATTGTGAGACAAAGTACCAACACCAAATAAAAGAGCTCAACGATTTTATCTCCGCTAGAGGCGCTGTTGTTCCACGTCAAATTTGACAAATTTAAACGTCATTTCATAAAATTAAGGTTATTAGAATTTAAACTTTAGAAAAAAGTAATTATTAATGCCTTGTTGCACATTAAACGCGTTTTCGGGAACTTAACTCATATTTCTGATCTGATCATACACGATACAGTTATTTGAGTTAACTCGGTTTATTAAAAACGGTTGCGCGACCACTACGAAAACGATTTTACAGCAATTTATAAACAGTAATTGTGAAAGTGATGAAGAAGGCCCGGAGGAAATAAGAAATACACTTGTTTTGCAAAGAATAAAGAATAATTCGCAACAACACGGCAATGATAATTACGTTTCTCTAAAATTTAAATTCTAATAACCTCAAACTTATAAACTGACGTTTAAACTTGTCAAGTTTGACGTGGAACAACAGCGCTTCTAGCGGAGATAAAATCGTTGAGTTCAATTTACAATCGTCTTTTGTTTGGTGTCGGTACTTTGTTTCACAATCAACTGGCTTTGTCAATTATTTCATGACAACGCCATCTGTCGGCATCTATCGAAATTAAGATGCGAAACGTCTGCAGGTTTGAACCACCTTAACAAAAGTAGGTACAATAAATGAGTGAGAGCCGGGCGTTTAACGTTGACATTGATTTTTGAAAACTTTACGTCATAAACATGTAATGATAATAAATTGTTTGACTTTGTAAAGTATTTCTTTACTTTTTTACACATCTATATGCAACAAAACTAATAGTTGTTTACGTACCAAGGCAGGAATACAATTTGTTACAGTTGAGACTGTAATATTACTTACTCCCGTGAGACCTACAACATTTTTTCACCCGTAAACGAAATTCATTTTCGTTTCGTACAGGAATGTAATGATTCATTACAGCCCTTGGGACGTTGTAAGGGCGGAAAAAGTCGTTTGTACAAGCCCAGTCAGGGACAGAAGATGGGGGTGTGACGGCATAGTCAGTTTTGCACGCGGGTGTTCAGACAGCTAGTGGCGGGCCTGCTATTCGTAAGAACAATCTGCTATTATAGTAAGATTATTTTTAGTTTGTAGGACACTATCCTTAATAGAAAGAAAGACAAATAGTAGTTTCGGATTAGATACATCATCTAACCTCCTGTTTCCTGTTATTACTTATATCCAAATGTCTGTCTATTGTAGTTTATTTACAGAAGCATCTTATAAACTGTAAGTATCTTCAAGTCTATGGTGAGGCATATACATTTCTTATAGCTGTGACTTTTCCAAAAACTGTAAGAGTAAGTACAAGACAGAGTTTCGACACAACGTCAACTATTACGTCTGGGAATTATATTGTAACAATAAAGTCAAATTATGACATGCTTAAGTAATCATTCGCATGGGTGTATTCAGCTTTAAAAAAGCGTTGTGCAAAGAGCTTCTCATAACAAGGATGTATATTTTTGACCGGATAGTACGGGCAATATACCATGAGACAAAATGATTGTTTTTTAAAATAATTTCTTGTACTAAAGATGAAACTTTTCAGACACTGCGCATCTAGCAGATTGTATTGCTGAGAACAAATTTGCAGACCCATATTTCCCAGTTTTTCAGTATATCGGTGTCGAAGATAGAGACCTCAAAATCCGTAAAGGGACAAATATCAGGTGATTCCTGAAAGGTGAGATTACCAGCAATTATCAAGGAAACAGTATTTGTGAAGATTTGTATCTAATTTTGAACAGTTACGGAAATGGATCTATTAGCACAGCTTTTCCTTCAACAGAATTGCAACTTCCATTGCATAGATCCTATATGTGTGTACCAGATGGTGAAAATGTAAAATTTTCAGCACCACTTTAAACGCCAGAACTTACTACTGATTCAGAATCAATTTAACATAATTTGGGAGTAACTTTCATAAAGAATTTTATGATAGCCACAGTTGATATTCCTACTGGAATTGCTTCTGTTTACCCAGATTATTCTATTGTTGTAACTATTTGAAATAAAAACAAAAATACAGTTTTGCAAAGTCAACTAAGTGTATAGAAAACTAGTCTAAATTACTGCAGAATGTTATCGAAAGATAAAATAAATTAATATAGAGTTCTACAAAGTAAATCTATATAAAATAAATAAGATAAAAAGTTCAAGCTTGTTAAGAGAATTTCAAAATTAACGTTTCTGAAACTTAAAAGTTATAGATGTGACTAATAAGGACTAATTAACATAATTACTTAATCAAAAGGAAATACACGAAAAACAAAAATCTACAAAACATGTTTATAATCTTTGTAACTCCAACAAAATAAAAAAGTTAACAAACTGGAACTCGTAGGTGGAGGCCGCTATCGCTATAAAGATCCCCCACTTGCATATGTTCATCTCGCATTCCTGTAGAGTGGTAAAACCCCATATGTTTTGCAATTTTGCATTAAACACCTTTTAACAACAAAACATCACATACATAGATAGAATCTTTGATTTTTTATTTTATTTTAAAATATGTATATTAATACTAAATTCTCGTGTTCAACCCACTTTATATACTTGACCGATTCTAATCAGATGGTAAATTGCGAGCACAATTTTTTATACTGCAGGGACGTAGAATGGCCATTTCAAAAGCTTAAGAGGAGTACAGAAGAGTCATTAGATGGTCAGACCGGTTTTACAAGTTGTCTGAGGCATTTTGTTTTTTCTGCATTGCAAAAATAATGATGATCGCGTCCTTACGACCTTCTGGGAAGAATAAACTAAACGCCTCATTGCGGTATCCAAATGTTTGCGTAGACTAGACACCGCAAATTAACTTAATGCATTCGGTTTTTATCCGATTTAAAGAAAACTAGTTGTAAGGAATATATTTTTAAATTAAAAAGTAAGATTTTATGTTGTTTTATTTTATTTCCCTCAATCTGTTTCTAATGCAATGACTAATCACCAATGTGAATGTTCAAAGAACCAGCCACACCTGAAATTTAAAATGTATCTAAGTATTTGTATATGCATTTTTTGCTTATTTAACTCTGTTTAACCACGAAACATTAAATTTAAAAAAGTAGTTATTTATATGTATATTCTCTCATCCGAATATATAATTTATCATCCAAACCGGCTATTTTTATAACTTTAAAATTACGACATCAAACACAGTACTTGTGTGATAATAAAAACGGGCATTATGAATTCAAATTGTCATAAATGCTAATTTAGAAGATTATAAGAAGGAAACTTACATACATAAAATGATAGATAGTAAAATCATGTTGGTAACGTTATTAGACTCTATAGTGATTTCAATGCTAGGTCAGAACAGAAACTTAATGGCATCATTGAGTTAGGATTGCACGTAAAATCTTGCCAATAGCAAAATTCCAGTTTTAATAGCGAAAAAATAAAACGTAAGAAGATTATAATAAAACCGTAGCGTCGTGTTAATTACTGTTAAAAGATGGTTTGATTAATCGGCAATTAAGATTGAATTAATTTATAACTGTACTAAAATCAATTTAATAATAAAAGATTAAAAAAGAGAGGTGGTGGTAATCAATTTTCAAGTTGTCTAACGTAGTGGAAAAGATCTACAGTTATAATTAAGATAGTCGCATTTAGAAATAGATGAGCTGAAATTTCACAACCAAATTACAACATGAATGATATAATTATGTTGACTTTATAGAAAGAAAAAGAAGAATAAAATACAGTGCAGACGAAGATTATTTGTTTGGAATTTTAAGTGAATCAATTAATTTTATTTTTCTTTTTAAATGCAATTTTTGTGTCAAAAGAGTGTTTAAAAAAATATTGTTAATTTATCTGCTTATTAATTTTTTATTACATAACAGTTATAACTTCTGTCTTGTTCGAATCGATAAGAAGAAGAAAAAGACTCTCATTAAATCTAATGGCATTTTTCTTCCAGATGGCGTTCAATAATTTAAATATTTAATTTGATTTTTATAGAAACTTATTAAATAGCTGAAAGGAACCGAAGCTTGTAAGCATCGAAAAAAGAAACGTAAAGTGAGCATGTTTTCATTTTTCACAGCCTACATCTCATAATATAACATCTTGCGTAATTTTGTTTATAATATAAAATTTTATTGTTACGTAGTTGAGTATTACCATAAAGGATCCTTGAAGACATGCCACACGCATTGTGATATTTTTATTCGAGGCATTCTTCAGCTACCAGTTGTATATGGAAAATAAGAAACCGAAACAGAAAAACTTCTGAAATAGTAGTGAGAATGTTTATTATAAATATTAGTTACTTTCAGTTTTCTGTATTACTCTTTATAAGTCGAAGGTGTCTTGTTATGCAATTTATATATTATTTCAACAATTAGGTGATATTTCGTAATTAAATACTTAAATGTATCTAACAGCTGTTAGTATTACTTTTCTTGGACATGCGTTCAAGTACTAGTTCAGCCATTTGTAATAACCTGTTTACTTTAATTTTGCGTGACCGTTATGAGAAAAAAAGGAAACGAAAAAATAATTAAGAAATAAGGTTGGGCAAAGTGATGAACCTGAAATGAATCATTTTCTTGCTCTATTATTAATTTGAAATTAGATTTCTAGACAACTTTTGAATGTATTGCGTTTTACGGTTGATTTTAAACAGTTGGTAACAAGAAAGTAAAATCTGATTTTAATGTTTGGTCATGTAATCATGTAAATGAACATTATGTCTCCTTGACCTATGAGAGCTATTCCATGTGCGTATTATGTAAAACCATTAATTGATTTTATCTTTTGGAATGTTTGGGCTTACTGCAGCTCGCATTGAATAGTGTTGTTATCATGGTTATTCACCAATGTAGTAAAATTTGAATTTTCTTAAATAAGTTATTTTTTTACATTGACAATCATGTTAGCTAAGTGAGAAGCATACTACAAAATTGAGACATTAAAGTTGCTTTGGTAAGTATTTGCGAGCAAAACAATGTCAAATTGAAGCCGCTGCTCATTTAAGGTTAAGGATCTTCAGATTGTTCATGGTGTTGAAACCCAAAAAATATAAAAAAAGGTTTTTTTTGTAAAATCTTCCAACAATGTAAATCAATGAACTAGCTGGTGACAATATGACCCCTATAGTGTCTTGATAAAAAAAAAGTCAAACAAAAAACCGGATATGGTAATTTCTCTAAATTTGCCAACTATGCAGTTTTTCTTGAAAGAAGCGTTTACATCAAATCAATCAAATTTTAATTTTAAATTAAACTGCAGTTCTTGCATAGTTTAAGAGTGAAGAAACTAAAATTGAAAATTTCATGTCACTAACTAATACCTTCTTGAGTTCGAAACAACTACTGTTCGAATCTTTTAATTTTAAATTTAGAAAATCTTTAGAGTTATTTAATCTTTAAAAGATCTACTAAAAGCATGTACTATTAGGTTCTTCTCTTAAACTTAAAACTAGTAAAATAATCAATTTAAAGCTAAGAGAATAAAGCGATGTTAAAACACATAAATAAATGCTTACCGTTTTATAGCCACATATTTCTAGCTTTCTTTCAAACTTAAAAAGAGGATTAGTTTTGCGTATAACGTTACATAAAAAATTGCTTTTATTATTTACATTATAGTATACACTTCTATTCACTTAGTTAAACGGTAACCAACATTATTTTTAATTGAAGCTAGTTTTGCACTTTTGTTTTTGATTAATTGATGACAGACCGGTATCTTTTAATTAAAATGAATTTGTTTAACGGTCAACAAGTTTAGGTGTATATTTACAGCTACGTTAAATTGTCAAAACAAATTTAAGAAATTACACTGACAAAATAACATTCGCTTATCATCGCAGCATTCATAACATCCACATGCAACATTCGCTAAATTGCCAAAGCAAAAACAAATGAGACTAATAATAATAAAAGTAATATTTATCAAAACAAAATATCAACATGCATGACTAAAATACTTTAAAAATCTTTATTATGCGGTTATAGCGTAATAAGGAAATCGCCACCGTTAGTTTCAAACTACTGCTGCTGCCTTGTTAGTCAATATCGGTGTAAACAGAATAATAATAATTTGCATGTTAAATACGTCTATATTTTGCGTTAATTTGCCTTAATTTAATAAGCAATAAACATCTTACACTAATTAGTGCCTAATTAATTTTTACGCGATACTTATTATTATAAAAATTAAGTTTACATAACAAACATTTTGGTTAATTAAGTAAATATCATTTTTTCAGTTTGGATACGATTTTGATTCTTCTTTTTTAGCTTTTGTTTTCCCTTGTAACATTTTTTTTGTTATTTCAATACAATAGCATGATATTGCACAGTACTCTCTACGGTAATCAATGACTTCTATAGCCAATTAGAAGCTTTTGGCCTAAAATATGAAGATTACCCTTTTTCGTTAAATGGTCATGAAATAGTTCTTTATCCTTCCAATTTTTTCTATCATATCAATGGTTTCACTTGTTTAAAAGGCTTTTTGATGTATTTTATTAGTTTCTTAGATGTTCAATGTTCAAAGGTGTATACACTATGGAAATCTTTGTCGGCTATACTATAAAAAATCATGTTCGGCAAAGTTATTACATTTTCATTCGTTCGTCTCATTCATCTTCGCCAAGAAAACAACTAAAGACTGTTTTTTTTGTAATAAGTAATGAACCTGTTTGCAAAAATACACTTTTTCAAGTCTATTGTACTATTTTCATTTATATAATAAGTCACTCTTCGTACAAAATTTAGAGTTCGTAATTAAACAATGTCAATGTCTGAGAAAAGATAGAAATACAGAGAGAGCTTCCTTGAGCACACACAGAAAATGGGAAGTTTATCCTTCAATGCAAGATTTATTCTAGTGGTCCGTCGAAGGAAAACAATGAAGATAAAGTAAGAACAAAAAACAAATAATACAAGGTGTAACAGATAAGCTTCTCCAAGCTGATATCTCAGTAATTTGAAGAGGTTAGTACAAAGAATAATTAAATGAACCTCAGTTACCAAATTCTATTATTCCATTATCTGGACTTCCATGCAGCCGAACTGGATTAAGGTGTGAACTTAATTGATACAATTCATCCTAAGGGTCTAAACTCTAAACGAACTTGTATTACATAAAGGTCAAGAAATGCAAACTGTAATTTTCTTGCTTTTTGTTGCACTACACTCTGTATCTATTATCTTCATTTAATAGACCATAGAATTAGTTTTCGTTGGTCCTTAAACAATAGGGTTGCCTAATACGCTGGAATCCCATACCGTAATCTAGTTTAAAACACCAGACAGCTACTGCCCAATTACAATACATCGTTATTTAAGACAGTTGTGAGTCAAATGTCTGATACCCCAGCATTCAAGTCTTCTCATTTTTTTTATTAATTGGAGACAATATGTCGGTGTTTTAAACGACGCGACTTCAGATTATAACATCCGTTAGTGGTGTATGAGGTAACCGTATTGTCTAAGAATCGTCAACAACAACTTTCTAGACTTGCAGTTCTGCTATAAAACGTGGAAAACTAATAGAAACTGGAATAATGAATGTATTCTATTCTCATTTCTAAAAGGATTTAATAAAATTGCATGCACGTTTAATGTGGTTGCTCGCAATAAAATGACATATACTTAGAATAAAAGTATGTCTAAAATACTCTTCTGCCTATTAAGAAATAAGTAATAGCGGCAAGTTCGAAAAACTTGTGTTCACAGATTGAGAGAAATGATAATCCTGACATAAGAATGTCAGCGTTAAGAAAGGATTTTACTATAAAAATCTCTGTCTTTGGTTCATACTCTTCTGTCTAACAGAAGTGTCCGCTTTTTAGAGATTTCCGCTAAGGAAGTTTTCAACATATGGCCATATCTGAGGGGCAAAGAGAGAAAAAAGACTAAATGAGGAATCTACCACTGGAGAACAATTCATTTAGAGCAGGATAGTAAAAATGTGCGTATCTGCCCACCCGCCTACACGCATATCCAAATCGCTGAAGTTTCGGGGTTTAAAAAAGCAAAGTATCCAAATATTTTATCAGCGAAAAATTTGTTGGTGAAAATCTGAAAATGCTTTGTTGTGCTTCTGGATGTTTTCGCCACAAGTTGTCTCAAGAAAGCTAACGAACACTTATAGATAGGAACTCTTTTTGAGATGAAATAAAATTTTCGTAGATAATTAGTTGATCACATTTCAAGCAATCGTTGAAACTTGGAAGTAGACAGCATTGCCATAATTTGTCATGTCAAAATCGGTTTTATGAAAATATCTCGCTTTATCTCGAAAAAAAATCATACAGCAAAACATATTTGTAGAGAATTTTATGCTCTACAAGTTCTGTGAGAACGTCCAAAGGCATACGAACCATAGGAATCGAGATATTTGTAAAAAAAAAAAAAAAAGCGATTTTCGTGACCTTTGACCTTTGATATCTTGACTAGCGGACACGATATCTTATGAGACTTTTCAGTCCGTCTTTATAACGTCGAGACAAAGATCTATACAAATTTTCAGCTTTGCATCTTTCATTCCGAGATTTGGCCTTAATTTCGCCTTATTTTACTGGACTAAAAGCTAACTATACACCAGGCCTTTAAAATTCAATATGACATGTCAGGAGTTTGTTGATTATTACAAAAAGAAAAACAAACAAAACTGTTAAGGTGATGTGAGCTGTCAACACGCTTCACAAACGTTTTCAACTTATTTTTAAAACATACGAGTCACTAACTAAGATGCCGGATGTTCTATTTGACTTGAAACAACTAAATATCTCGAGAAATAAGCATTGTATGAAAACAATTTTCCAAATAAACCTTTAATAATATCAAGGAGGACGTCTGCTTGTGTAGAAATTTGAAATTTTAAATGAGAACCCCCATTTTTTATTTCAGATTTGGATTCCTTGAAAACAAATACGTAAGTTCTGTTCGAAACATTTTTTCTAATCGTGATAGATGGCGCTGTAATGTAATGTAAAGATTATAAAATTATTGTCGATTGAAAAGTGGTGTCTCTGATGTCCGAGCATGGATTTCGCATGATCGTTGCAATCAACAAAACCAAAACAATTTGGAAACAAAATAAAATGAAAGCAAAGTATTCTCAAAGAAAAACAAAATAAGTGAAATAAATTAAGTCAGAACAATTCTTCAATAACAAAATTTCAGTTCAATGCATCGTTCCTTAAGTACTGTGGGCACGTACCATGGAGAGAAGCCGTCGCGTCGGTATAATTGTTTGTGAGCAATACCTACTGTATCTACATATCTAACAGAAAACAAAGGTCGCTTAATTTTTATCGATTGCAACGTCATCTACGATCATGCAAAATCCATGCTCGGACATCAGAGACACTGCTCTTCAATCGACAATAATTTTAGAATAGTTATGCACAAAAGCAGTTGATTTCTCTTCAAAAATGGCGAAAACAAATTTTCACTGATTACAGCGCCATCTATCACGATTCAAAAAAAAGATGCGTCGAACTGAACTTACGCATTTGTTTTCAAGGAATCCGAATCTTTAATAAAAAATGGGGGTTCCCATTTGAAATTTCAAAGTTGCCTCCTGTCTCACCCCTAGACGGCAGTGGGGGCGGGCTAGTCTTTACACAGCAAACTTCCCCCTTGATACTATTAAAGGTTTATTTGGAAAAATCTTTTCATACAATGCTTATTTCTCGAGATATTTAGTTGTCTCAAGTTAAATGAAACGTTCGGTAGGTATACAACTACGTAAACATAATAGAAATAATGAAGTTTGTACAACAAGGCTGCACGTGTGCCTTTGGCTAGCAAAGAACTGAAGTAGTATTAATTAAGCAAGTAGCATTTTTTAAAAGTTCGAACATCGAACTAATTTGTGTTGGAGTTTGAAGAAAATGGTTTCCTGAAATGTCTTATAGGGGTTAAGACAGGGTACGGGAAAGAATGAAGAAAGTAGTGAGCCAATGCTAAGTTTGTATTTTCGTGAAGAGAGCCTGGAAGTATTCTTACCTTACAATGTAGCTAGTCGATGGATGCATGCTTTTCTGTATGTATTGTAAGAAACTATTTTACAAGTAGGCCAAGATTGGCCTATTCAGGCTGTTCAAGTAAGGTTGCAAACGACGTGACGCTGCCAAGATCATTTCTTTGAACATTTTTCAATGAATCTCTAACCTATCGTTCTGCTTTTCATATTTTCCTTGCGTCTTTGTATTTTTTCCTTTTTTGAATTTAGGGAGAATAAATAGTTAAAATCTCTGGTGTGTCTGTCTGTCTTTGCACCGTTTTTACAGAGTATTTATATTTGTGTGTACTGAATATATTTCATACCTACTAGTACGTTTGCATTCGTTTTTGTAGTAGGATGTGGACTTACAAAATTTTTGTCCTTATGTATTACCCTGTCTGAATTCATCTCTATTTTATTTTTTTTTGTTTTTGTTTCCATTAAATTTAGGATTTGGTTGTCTTTTAAAAGTAAATAGAATTTTAATTTCTTGTATCTGGATATGATATGAAAACTTTTAATTAAATTTAAAACGATAAGCATTCACTCAAATAAAGCGTATAAAATGCAAAGCCACAATTAAAATTATTTTGATCAATTCTCCTTTTCTGTTGTATATTTAATGCATGTCCGCGGCCATTAAAGTTCAAGGAATCTTATAAGGCTGCAACTGTAAATACTACCAACTACCAAATCAGATCAATGCAATCCATAAAATCATGTTGAAAAGTTATACACCTATTTCTTCCTGTCGGTAAGATATTGAAAATTTAAAAAAGTTTGCACTTTTGCAATTTGTGCTACACTTTCTTTTAAATGTGTATATAAATAATATTTACTATCATTTCCTAATGTGAACTGATTTAATGCTACTAATAACTCTTACCCCGTCATATGTCGAGCATTCAGTTTCCTCAATAAAATTCTTCCTAATTTAGATCAGACAACCAAGACACCACTTGGTTATTCAATAGTTATAAATAAGGTAGAAAAAGAGGACAAAACCTTGAAATACTACCTATGTAAGTACTTACAAAGTTTATAATAAAGACCTCGACGATATATGCAATACTTATACAATCCATATTCAGGGTCTAATATTGACTAATTCTTCAAACAATTCAATTCAATGTAAATACTACACGCTTTTGAATTTATTACTAATACATCAATTGAAAGTTGTGAATTAAAAACTTTTAAGTAACCAGCAATCTGTAATGTTAAGTTCTTACTTCTACTATATAATTTGCGTTCACATTTAAACCTGCATTAAATGCAATTTAGATCGGGTAAGATAAACAAAAAATCGAAAACCGCCTTTAAATTTTAAAAAACGAGCAAACCGGTAACGTAACTTTACACAGAAACGTTCACTAGACGCATTTGATAAATAAAGCCAGGGAACCTGCAGGCATTTGCAATATATCGAAGAGTTTCCGTATGTGATTATTGAATAATAAAATGACAACTTAAAAATCTTGCGTCGCTTTTTATAAAAACGCAATGCACTTATTTTTGTTGTTAATTACAACTGCATGTTGGTAAAGTTTGCAAAACAACTTTCGTAATCTTCAAGTTCTTTCTGTAACCTTGTAAAATACCCACGAAATCTTAAAAATTCTTTTGAAATGAATTTGTAATTTTTTTCTTGCTAATAACTCTCAATGCAATATTAAAAGTAAAAATCTCCACCGAAATTAGCACAGATTTGTAGGTTAAATCTCGAAATTAATCAACAAAGATTGCTTTAACTATAAATTGTGAATATAAAATTATTTATGTTGTAACTGACATAATTTTCAACGTCTCTGATTTATATTGGTTCGTTTATTATTGGTTAATGTTCCTAAACGAGTATCTTCTTATCATTATTTGTTGTTCACTTTCAAACAAACAATCCTAAAATGTTTTTTAGAACGTTTTTCCGCTCATTATGTAAACCAGTCAACATCAGTTGTTGCAAATTTGTGTACATGCAAAACGCAACTAGCCAACTTTCTTGAATTTAGAGAACGAAATTTAAATGAAAATCTACTAAAACTCTTCTTAAATAACATTAGAATGCGGGAGAAATTCATTTCAATTATTCATGACCTTCGCAATTCCCAAAATTCTAACTAAAATGATTACGAAATTATTGTGTGACTTAAGTATTTTGTATACATAATGTTGTTAGAGAAAACTGTTTATTCTATTACCTTTTGTACGTTTAATTACTTCCTGATCGTGTGTGTCAGTAGTACGTAAATGAATGGCAAATTAATAAAGGGGGAAATGCTAGTTTATGTATAGCGAATAATGAAAGGAGTTATTATTAAATACAAAAAGAGTATAATTGAGATGCAAATAGTAGAAATTATTTTTCTTTTTTTTTTAATATAGTAATCCATTCCAGTGTGATATTAGAATGCCAAGTGGATAAATAGTATCGGTATCGGAATGAAATAAAATTAATTTACCAATTCAAAATTGCAAGGTTAGTTTTGTAATTCATGTGATTAAAATAGGAATACATTTCGCAAAATTTGCATCAAGTCTCGGTAATTTTTGTTCCTTATCCAAGAAACCACTAATAAGAGAATTTTTAAAAACCGCCCAAGCTGCGCCTTCTATTGTCGACAAATACTTTTCAAAATCATTCTTCTTTCGTAACCTTTCTTATTTTGTATCTGAGGAACTTTTAATCCTACTTGTACATGACATTTTTGTAACCAAATGCTTGAAGATTGCATTATTCTCGCGGAATTTTTCATAAGCCACAGTTAAAGATAGATTTATGTTTATGTTCGTCTGACCTGATGTTGCACATTCTTGTCCAGTAAATCAATTTCTCTTTACGTAATGCTACTATCACTAACCTATAACTTTGACATGGCTGTGAATTCTTCATTTAATTTCGAGTTATATTATCAATTTCATCCATATAAAATCTTTTTCACTGTTATCAAGTAGCTAAGTACTTTGTTACGTTTCTTTTTGATTAATCAATCAAGAATTAAAAAAATGAAACCTTTACTTCTGGTTCCATATGTAGATGATTGCTCAGATATTTAAGAGTATAAATAAAGCTCTGCTCTTGGTTTTGGATATCGATTTCTATAACTATAGATATATAGGTATTGACAGTCAAGTTTTAAGCTTTTGAAACGCAAACAATCCGTCTTTATGATCACAGACATTGAAATTCCGAACCAAGAAGCACCTGCTTTTTGAAAACCCAGATTGAAATTCTTCCTGAATTGATCACTGTCTGAGGATTTAATGGTTTTCGTTAGTGGTATAGCTAAATATCGAAATTTTAATTTATATGGATTTGATTGGTATTTGCTATATTTCAGTTGTTTTCGGCCTTTTATTTAACAAGAACAAGTTGATGGGAAAAGTTTAATAGGAACAGTCCTACTATTGTTAATTTTACTTTGGTAACTTATTTCCTTACATTTTCTTGCCATACAAACTTTTTTTAATTTTTATACCCTGTAGTTGACAAAAATGGCAGTGTTCTTATTAGAGGACATCTTTTCAATACCACATCGTATTGATTAGTTGACATTGTTACTTATTAGACTTATTTTTATTTGAGACTTTGGTTTGCTATTATTTCGTTTAAAAAACCTAATTCAAGTTGCAAACATCTCAAGAGACAAAACTCTATAGAACTACTTTATTTCAGATTTGAATCTAAAAGGTAAGAATGTAGCTGAAGGGATAAAAATGGAAAAGGGCATGAATTATTTGTGTGGTAAAAATTTGTTCTGGGCAGTACACGCGGAGATGAACGCTGAATTCGGATTTGGTACAGAGCACCACAGAGTTATATATGCAGCATCAAGGGGTATGTCCACATTGATTTAATTCATTCTTGAATCATATCGAAAGACACTTTTTGGAAGAGAAATCTGCTTGTGGTTTCATCCAATATTCTAAGCTGATACTCAGAAAAGTTTGGTTTAAGTAAACTCTTCATAACTCTTCATCTATAGACATTGTAAGAATATCTTTGATGGAAACGAAAAAAGAATGTCTTCGTGAATCTGATACTTTGGATATTAAAGAAATTTACACAAAACACCAAAAACACCAACCTTTCTATTTTTTCAATTCAATGATGTTATCAAGGTGTATAACTTGGCAATCTTTTAGCACAATTAGTAACATACTCGGCAACCCTAAAAACGGACTTCGTACCTACAGAAAAATAAAGATTGGAAGTGGTTCGTCTATGTTAGATTGAGTCTTACTGTAAGGAGAAAAACTGAACCATATACTTTTTCTGCAATGGACTGTATAAACTAAACAACACTTTTGAAGCTGCAATTAGCAATTACTAAAATTACAATCATTGGTAAACAGATAAAAAGAAACAAGTTTTCTTTGGAAAACCTAGATGAAATGAGGCATCAACCAACCACCTCTTACCATATGTTTTAGTCACATTTTACATTATGTAGGTGTAAAAGAATTAAGACCAGTACAATAGTCCTAACTATACTGTCCAACAGGAAGGCATATGATCTGAATATGAAATTTAAGGCACTAAATCAGAATTCATTGGAACTTTACAAAAACACCTATCTTTAAAAGACAGCTATGTACCATCTTCATCACCTAAAAGCTATAGCAATTTGAATAATTAAAAAAGACCAATTATTTTAAATTATCAATACATTAAGAAAGCTAAAGGGTACGTTCACGACACCAAAATAGGAAAGCTAGCAGTATTTGAAAACAGGGAAAGATTCCAGTCTATTTGACAAGAAGAATTTTCAGTTTACGTTATTTCTAAAACATCTAAATGAAGTCTGAATGAATTTTAAAAAAGATAATTGTGTAACACAGCCAAGATTGCACACCATAGCATATTGCCGCATTTAAGGAAATATGGAGACACTTAAAAAAGGGTTTCATTCAGTTAGTAAGCACCAAAGATTGAGAATAAAAAGAGAAAAGAAGAAGATATAGTAATAGATCTTGAACCACTGATTATTCAATAAGATTTTAAAAAGAAAAAGAAAAAAATAACGTTACAAGAACTTTAGAAGTATGATGATGATGGGGGAATTTTAAAAACCAGTCTGGTCAGTGCATACCCTAACCTTCCTGTTTTAATTTCTCAATAGATTTTTATTTATTTCAATTTCTCAAAATTCACAGGTCTAATAAAGATCATTTTTTACTCTTGAATTATCTTTAGATCATATTTTGCTATTTTTAATGTCTAAACGTAGGAAATAATTTTAAGTTAAAATTCCAAGTTTTACATTCAGCAAGATGTTTAAAATTGCGGCTAACTAAACAATTATTAACCGTAAAAGATACTTTATACATTAGCGTGACAAAGAACACCAAAAAATTAAAATTTCACAGTTAGACAAACGCTTAGTGTTGTTTAAAGAAGTGACAAAAGCTTTCCGACAGGAAAACCATCATTAAGTCACACTACTTAAAAATATGTAATTTTCTCTGTTTGTTATTCTTATAAACGCCAATTTTAAAAAATAAAAATGTTCAAGCTACATGGCACATCTTCACCAAAAAAATAAACTAATATTAAAGCTAATTTTATAGATAAAAATCTTAAAAGCACTTACCAATTCAGTGCTCATGGTGTTACATCCCCTTAACGGCAAGGTATATTGAACCGGAGATGCTTTTCTAACCCATTCTCCCATGCATGTACTATTTTTGGACAATCCACGCGGATAGACCATACCGGTGAATTTTCCGGAGTCGGTGTTTATGCTAACCACGATTTCGTTGCTGTTGCACTCGACTCGCACGTCCGATATAGCTTCCTGTGAACCTGCAGGAAATTCAATGCATTAAATATGAGCAGACATTTTCAATTTAGTCATCATCACAAGCTTTTTTATAACTAGCTATAATTATTATTCTTACGGTACGCTTGAACTGTAATCGTTGTAAGTTTCGTTCCTTTACCTTTTTTATCTAGCAGAGAAAATAGGTTGATCGGTTGCGTAAGGTGGCAATGCGGAAATTCAATTAGTGTTGCAAAAATGGTACAAGGACAACACTAATATAATAATCGTAGTAGTTTAAACTATGTTTTTAAATGACGTTTTAATTAATTAGAATTTTGTTTTAAGATATTTTTAATTGATATAATCTAATTAATAATTTAGAAATATGAATCTATTTGTTCTTTTTTTACTCGACTACTGAAGCCGCACCCACAAACAAGATGGAATGTATCAATGATGGACATGACCTAGACCATACAATAATAAGTTTTTTTATTTTTGTTTTTCAAAGATTAAAAAACTTTGGTTTGTAAACACAAAAATCTGAAATAAAACTAAGTTTTTGGACAAAAAATAAAAATTACTTGCACTTAATTTGGCGTACCGTAATAACAAATAAGTGCATTGGTCTTAAATTGCAAAATTTAACACAATTAGGAACAAGTCAAAATATATAAAACTATTAATAGCAGAGGAAACATTGTAATTCCTATGTAGATAAATCATTGCTGATGTTATTTATACTTTACACATTTGTTTGTTTATAGCTGTAAAAAGAGCTGCTAGAAAATATAAGGAAAAATAAAGAAAATTAGAGTTTCTTTTCAATATATCTTGAAGACTTTCTGGTCTGTTCATTACTGTAAGATCTGAATACCTTAGCTTAATTTATACTTCTATTATCGTAATAAACTATTACAGTCTGCCGATGCAATGAACTATCTTTGGGTTTTGCTTTATGACTGTTGACATTGTCTTCAGTTTCTCATAAATAGCTCGACAAAAACTAAATTCACTTTAATCAGTGCAAAGGTTTAAATCTAAACAAATATAAATTTATCGAGTCTTTCAACAATTACTTTTGGAGTAAGAAAGAGCTAAAATGAGCTGTAGGCCATTCAAGGATTCTTACTATTAAAAACCTATTTTTCCAGAATTTGTCTACAGAGCTAATGTAGAGAAATTTAAAGTCACTTACAGTAACAAAATTCCTTTCTCAAAGAACGTAATAAGTCTCTCTAAATACTTAAGTTTTTATTGGTATCAAATCGAAACAGATTTACAATGATCACATATCATTAACTCCTACTAAGATTAGTCAATCGGGAGATTCTGCTTCATTTTTTAAATTCTAAGATTATTTTTGCTTAATCAAAACCGCGACAATTCCCGAGTTAACTTTAATAATCTTGAAGCAACAGGACATACACAGTCGCCAAAGCACAAATCCTGAAAATTTGAAACAGGATGAAGAATCCAGCCGTGGATTCAACTTTGAGAACCTGCTGTATACTCAAAATTTTGTTCTGGCTTTCTACCATTATGTGTTAGTATTTAGAAATGGCTAAAGCATCGATCAAACTATCAAGGAAGCAACTTAAAACCAAACACAAACAAATATTGTTAGCTTCCAGCAACAAAAGCACATACAGAGATAGCAACGTTGCCTGTTCTATCAGATGGTTTCAAATCTAATCTTTTCTCTGTTCTACAATTTTAGAGACTTTTGCAACATTCATTCAGCAATGCTGTGCATTAGTTTGTTCACTAACCATTAATCAATACAAGTAATTTATTGAAAACCGACAACCATAAAATGCATATGGATGAGCCGATAGTACATTTGTAGAAAAACCCTGCCCTGGATGAATTAGTTCCTTATTACGTCTGGGCCTAAAGTTTCAAGTTTCAGTAACTTCTTAGTAGATCCGTCACTGATTCTTACTGGAACGGTCTTCTCTCGGTGGTTTATGTATTGGAAGCGTCCTTAAAGATGCTGATTAAGTCAAAAAATCTTTAACCTCTCACTCAGGTTTTCTGTGGTTTTTCTAATACAAGAACAGAGATTTTCATGGATTTAATTACTTCTTATCCTATAATTACTTTCATCTTTCTTGCTGAAAAGTCACCAAATTCGTAAGCAACCCGCCCCTATACAGGAGAATGCGACATATTGACGTCTTATTTTGGAATTAGTGCCCAAACTTATTCCGTGAGAAAGTTTTTAAAAAATAATTCTCTTACATCAAAAAAACAAGATTGATCAAGTAATCCAATACATTCCAAAAGACGGACGCATCCAACTTATTAACAAATGCTTCTTGAATAGCCTTATTACTACCGTTGAAGAGGATGAATAAAGCAATATTAATATGTAGTGCCTACTTTCTGAAGTTTATTGAAGTTAATTGGTACTTATTGTATTTTTGAGTTTGAGATGGTCTTTCAACTTATCTTAAGCATCTATGTACAGTATTACATCAACTTTTTTCCATATTTTGCTGCAATTGTTGGTACGAAGGTAGGGACTTTTAGTGTTTGTTAACTTTTCTTAAACTAGTACAGATTGGCCTATTTCACCGAACAGTATTCATATTTATCTACGATCTCCACTTTTGTTCTTCCAAGCTCTTCAAATACCTTTTAACTTATGGAAAAAGTAGAGTTTCTAAAAACAATACCTACTAATAGACTATTTTGTTAGTTTTGAAGATAACTAGTTTCTCGGTAACATTTTAAGATGGTGCTATTTAGTTTATTATATTAGAAAATTGTTCAAACCATTTGGGTCGGTTTTACTAACCTAATCTAATCTCATTTAGAATTAAAAAATGACTTTTAATTGAAACAACATTCATAGGTAGATCTTAAAAATGTGGTATTGTAGAATACATAAGAAGCTACTGACATTACATTGTAGAAAGACTAGCATTTTAGTGGGCACTAAATAATAGTCATTTTGTACCCAAAAACGAAAACATAATATTTGAGCACTAAATGTTTAGTTTTATCGGCATCCATTCCGAATAGATTCGTTGCTTATTCATAAAACTTT
>VTPC01002936.1:26639-41401 GCA_011009095.1 Ignelater luminosus | reverse complement strand
GAATCGGTTTTCTGACCAATGAGTGGTCTATAATTAGTCTAAAATTGTTGTAAGGTTTTTATCCCGATTTTATTCGATTTCAGATATTCCATATATCAGGGGGTGGAATTCACCCATTAGCGATTGAAATATTGAATCGGTTTTGTGACTAATGGGTGGTCTATAATTAGTCTAAAATTCTTGTAATGTTTTTATCCCGATTTAATTCGATTTTAAATATTCCATATATCAGGGGGTGGAATTCATCCATTAGGGGTTGATAGAAAAAATCAGTTTTGTAACCAATGAGTGGTCTATAATTAGTCTAAAATTATTGTAAGGTTTTTGTCCCGATTTAATTCGATTTTAAATATTCCATATATTAGGGGGTGGAATTAATCCATTAGGTGTTGATTACATAAATCGGTTGTATGACTAATTATTAGTCTAAAATTATGGTGTAGTTTAAAGTTATCGAATTGTGACGATTTACACGAAAATCAAAAGTGGGGGTGCTAGCTTGAGCTCAAGTTAGCACCCCCACTTTTGATTTTGTTATAGCGCTTTATCGAAGCCGGTTCAAAATTTTATTATGGTGGTCCGAAATTGTCTAAAATTAGTCTAAAATTATAGTTAAAAAATGGTTCAATTTTGACGAAGTGGAGGTGCTCACTTTATTGACATCATTAAAAGCACCGATGACGAGAAAAGACAAACAAATGGAAATTGTTCGATTGCATTTATGACTCATTAGACTATCACAAAATATAAAGGGAGAAGGCACGCTATAACCTTGGGTTACGAGAATTTCAACTATATGTGGGAATGTAGCTAACAACTTTACATCCTTCATACAAACAATTCAAAGGTTTAGTCAAGAAATTGTTTTAGGTAAAGCAAAAAATCTACTATTGCTAATAAAGAACTTAAAGTTGTGAATTGACTTTTAAATTTGAATTGAAGTAAAAAAGAGAGTAAGAATGTAGCCACTCATTTCCAAAATAACGATTATCTAGTTGCTGCACACACTAGGCGACATCTCAACTTAGTTCGTCAAGGATAAATGCCAAATGATCGCACCATTACAAGGTTTGTGAGTTTTTTTAGATCCACTATATCTGCCTGTGATCTCAAACCAGAACGGGGTGAAAGCACTGTGCTAACACCGGCAATGATTGAAAATGTCCCTGCTGCAGTCACATGGAGCCTAAAACATGTTGGCTACATAATTTTACATCAGAATTTCCACTTTTGCCCGTATAATGTTTTAGTCATGCAAAAAATTTATTTCCAGAATTTGCTTGTACGCGAACAGTTTTGCACGATCACGCATGATCTTTAGAATCCAAAAATTTGACAGTCATGGATACTCGCTTCGAGTTATATGGTTCTACAAACAAGCAAAATAAGAGCGATGTAAATCCTCTGCAACTGTACACGAAGACCATACATGTCACAGTAATCTTATTTTCACTAATTTCTTCCTCAATTACGAATGCTCAACGTGGATATGAACACTGTATGGTTCCAAAGCGATGGTGCGACGGCACACTCAGTACGTATATATAGTACATGGATTTGTAGCGATAGACCTTTCACACAAATTGATTTCTGAATATGGTGATATCCTTTGGCCGATCCGATTCCTAAATTTGACATCTGACTTTTTTTGTTGCGTACCCGAAGGAAAAAATCTTCGAAATACATACTGCCAGCATCTTAAAATTGAAAGACTGCAACAGAGTTGCCGTTATCACTTACTATTGCTTGAGATATGTTACGAAGAGTAATGAATAGCTTCGGACGTTGCGTTGCCTAAAAGAACGTACAGTGCGGCGCGGCGGAATCATGTTCGAATGGCACTCACTAAACTACTATTTGGAATTGTATGGAATAAATAAATAACATTTGTTCACTATTAAAATATGTTGTGAACGCAGCGTCACTCTTAAACGTTGCATACCAATTTCTTTCAATTTTCTATTTTGGCTGTCACTTCATCACAACCATTCTAAGATAAGTCACAATAATTTATTTAAAATCGACAACAAAGTTTTGTCATTACCAGATCCAACTACTAGGCTCTGACGTTTTAGTATGTCCCTGCTATATTTCTTAACTAATGGGAAACTTGGGGGAGGATTTAAGGTTAATCGTCTTGCAATTTAAACACCTTTTTTGTTGTACATCCAAATACAACCAATAAAAAAGGTTTTACTTTTTTTTAAAGGAAAGTCAATACTCACGGAATAATTTAAAGTAAATTCTGAAACAGTTGGCAGTTTTTCAATGTAGTTGAATTATGCCTTATAGGTATAGGAAATGCTTTTGGGAAACATAACAAGGAGCATACGTTTATCTTATAATAATAAATATCGAACCGTGTAAAGAACATTAGCTTAAATCTGCGAAATATTCAGGAATTTCCTCCATCACCTGTGAATTCCAGAAGCCGTAATGAGTACACCGATACACGTAGAATATTTAGGGAAAGACATTGAAGAGAAACTGCCTCCTGTATGTGTGTAATGAAAGACTGCACGGGTGTAGAAAATTCGTTTTCGCGAGGGGAACTTTAATTTCGTCTCAGCCTGACGTTACATTTCCATATAGGAGTAAGGGAGACGGTTGCACGCTCGAATAAAAGACGGAAGCGAGAAGGAGCATTACTAATTAAGAATCCGAAAGAAAGGGGCCGATGTTTAAAATGCGTGAGCCGAGAAAGTATATACGTATATATGAGACAAAGGAATAAGACTCCTTCAAGACGAGAATTGAGTTAGAAAATGGCGGATTGTACATTCTTAGCAAGAATTTGCATGTAATTAATGTATAAGGAAAAATCAGAGCGCGCAGATGTACAATATTACGTTAGGGTTCAGTGATTTCGTTAATTTAGCCGAGGAGTTGCACGATTCTTTTAGTCCTCCTTTTTCTGAAAAGATCGTTACTCACATGGTCGATCTTATGTGAAACTGAAACAAATTGAATGATGCCACCTTTTTTTATTCTACATATTCAGTTTCAAACTAAAAAAATGTCTTTGCTGCGTATCGATTCCTTTTAAGACAATTTTGTCTTAATTACATTTGTTTGTTCATTGACTGTGTGTGTCCTTGCAGTTTTGATTAGTCATGTTAAGTTCACGTAATCAACAGGATCGGACTAAAAAATTTTTTTTTATTTTAAAATTGTTTTATTTCATTTTCTTTAAATAATTTAGAAATACAAATCAATACTAACCAATTTCATAGATGAAGCTTTTATTTTTTCCTCTTCAAAAGTCAACTTTCAAACTCGAGTATCCGCTAAAAAGTTATCTATCAAATTTCATGTCCAATTAAAAATATTGAAATAAACTCATCTATAATTAACTACTAATGAGTGTACCTTGTATCAAGTAAACGAATAATACAAACAGTGATAATGTAAAATCACACCTTGAACAAACTTTAAACCATTTAGAAAGTCTGTTTTTCAGGGGAAGTGGTAAAGAAAATGGGTCTTTCAGAGACGCACCTTTCACTTTCAGGCTTTATTTAACACTTCATTAATAAAGTAAGTATAATAATAAATCGAAGAAACTGCAGTACATATTGAGAATTTTGATATACTGGTTAAGTTTAACATTTTGTATACTTATTAAAACGCGTTTAAACTTTGGGGATAATAAATCTCGTAGTAACTTTAGAACAACATCGTTAGAATTTTAGTGTATGCTTTTAATGACATCAGAAAGTATTATGTAAGTACCACATGCTAAAAATATGTCACCATAAAGTATAAAAATGTGAACTTTAAATAAATTTTAAAATTAAAACAAAAATTAACCAAAAACACTTTTAGTTGGTTATTTCGGTTAGATATTCCACCCAACTATTTATCTACAAAAATTTCCTAAACGCCACCAATGAGATATAGTGTTCAATGCAAAATATTTTATTTCTGATCTGTCTTTTAAGCCCAAACATACTTAAAACTGATTGTTCTATACGATTCACTGTAGCGTAAAACAGAACGATCACTAAAGGTCGTAACCATTTTAGCTTTAAACTGTTCGACTAAAGACTGAGTTGTATGGATTATTAATAATCCAGTTTTCAGATTTGAATCTCCAGGCTGACTGTTCTTACTGAGCATTTCGTGGTTGTCCTAGTTGTTTGCCTTTTCCTAGACTAAAGCAAAACCGTGGGATTTCTCAATCAGTCTGCTTCCTCAGCGGAGCAGTAAAAAAGCTGACATGCAATATTAAAAACTCTCTTGAGATTACGAATTAGAGTTAATGAGTACTACCTATCGACGAAGCAACACGCCATCCAAAGCTGATTATGTTCAAGGCAAGAAAGGACGCATTCTCTATTCTGTTGATCAGTTGGTCATGAAAGAGAAAGTTAGATAATCCAGTATGTCGAATTGTTATGACAAGTTAAGTTGCTTAAGTTTGCTGTTACTTTGAGAACTTGAAAAGTTTTGCTTTCTCATAACATGGTTTTTACTCAATAATGGGAAAGTTTCATGATCGAAAGCTAATTTAGAAAGGTAGAAAATTTAGTAATCGAAAGTATTCTGTTCTGCACTATTTTGGTGAATTTTAAAATCAATTTCTAAATTAGAAGTGTAAATATGTCACCGTAGTTCACATGAATTCTTATTCCCAGGAGAGAAATTTTATTAATCATTCGTTATCAATTTTATGATAATTGCTTAGATTCAAAATAAATTCAAAGACCAAGATGAAATAAAATATCTTTATTTGGAAATTTAAAAACAGTCATCAGGAACCTTGCGTATAGTTTATCTCCATCATTCTATTCTTTTGCTGATCTTATCTTTATCCACCCAAACTTCTCTGGCAATGATTGCTGGTTGTCCAATAAAAGCTTTTTGCTAATTTCTATTATCGAGAAAGTAATAAATTCTTGGATATTTTATCTTGGTTTCATTTGTTTGTTTCGATGGTAGATAAGGTCTCAGGAAAGAAAAGAGATACTTTTTAGAACGGCTTTTCTAGTTCTCTTGGGAGATTGGAATGAAAGGATAATGCAAATGTTCTATTTATCTACTTGTTTAACTCCAATTCAACTAACTACCCTATCAAATTGTTATTAGAAAAAATAAACAAGAAGCTAACCTCATCTGGATCTCGATTTTATATTATTAATTTAAATGTATGGGGGACAACGAAGCTAGAAAATGGAAAATGTAACTTTTTAGGCGAAATCTTTATTTAATGCGAAACCTTCTTCCTATTGGTGACGTGTATTTAATGAATGAAAATGGGGTACGTTGTCTGCGTTATTGTTTTTGAGCAAACATCGATAAACAAAATAAAATACTTTTCTACCGAAAAAACATTCTACAAAACAGTTTCCAAAAAGGCTCTTTTGAGTCACCAACCAAACACTAATGTCACTAATGTTAGAAGATTTTTGAGAATGTATGTAAACCAGAATCTCAAATTTGTTAGTAGTTGATATGTCTTCATAACTGATAGTTGTTTGTTAGCAATTGAACTTTGTAAGGACAAAGCTTTAATTTAACTTTAAAACATTTGCACAGCAGATTTTGAAGTCCACTAGGTCCTGACTGCAATGAATTTTGTACATTTGTTTTTGGTTTCTTTTCCAAGACAAGTTTAGTAAATGAGACATAATAGGAAATATCTAGATGTAGGGCAAAATGGTTGTGCCAAAAAAAGGAAATTTGAGACGGCAGAAGAAATGAAAATACCCTAGTAAAATCCTGTAGGTAGATTGACAAAAGGTTACAAAAAAGTTTATGACTTGTCCAAAGGTTTTCAAACAAATAATTAGAAAAAGACCCAACTGAGTAAAAATGTACCAAGTGGCGTTATTAGTACTTGGATTTATCGCAGGCAACTAAATTTCTAGAGTAACAGAGATCAAGTCTGCACTCTACCGTTGTTGCTGACTATTGGTCATTTTACTGTTTTATTACTTCTTTGTTTATTTTTGTTTTCAAATGCTGAATTAAAATTAGTAAGTGTCTGAGTAAGGCAATAAAAGATATTTGCGCCAACACTACTGAAGTGACTCTAGACATTTCATCTTCACTCTTCATCCTGTTTTGTGGTAATCATTGGAAGTTCAAGGAAAGTGATCATGGTCAATGTAAATGCATGTAGCAATATTGTTTGATGTTCTATATAAAAAAGTACATAAATGCAAAAAGTCTTTATCTTGGAAAAGAGGCACACATTTAAATACCCCTCCTTGAGCAACAGTGGATAAGTTTGGCAAAACCTTAAACTTAAAACCCAGAAACCTTACACTAGAGACGGTCAAATGTTGGAAATAATATCAGCAAAAGCTATAAATATATTTTAAACATAATTCTAAAGAATTGCAATAAATTAAGAAGTTTTCGAGTCTGCAACCGTGTTAATATAACGGAATGGGCAAGGTTTAATTTTTTAACATTTCTTCACACTACCCTTACATGGTAAATATGAATTATTATTAAACTTCTACTTAATACAGCTCCTAGAATGATTTCATTTACACGCCCTCCACCCGGGAATGGAAAGGAAAGTTGATTATGGCCAATAAGTAACTGGGTGCATCCAAAATAACTATAACCTCAATAACGACACCCCTGATGCACTCACTTATCCAATTCCTTTACAGTTGCGGGTGTTCTTTTATTGGAATAAGTAATTCAAAAAAATCTGCAAAACGAGATGAAAATTCTTTTCTCTTGGCAAAGAGTCATTAACAATTTTATAAATACATTATTATAAGAATGAAATTTTTAACGAATTAATTAAATTTGTGGAAACTGTTTCCAAGAATTTCTTTTTTAATTCTGTCTTAAAATTACATAAAAATTTATTTACAAATACTCCATTATTATTATCAAAACAATTTAATGTTTTAATTACGTAAATCCCTGCTGGTCTTCTGCATCTCATACTCCCAGAATGACTCTGCAATTTTATAAAGCAATCCCGCCTTATATCTAAAGAACAAGACGCCTACTAAAAACACGCGGATCGATTAAAAATTCCTCTCGATTAATAATTGAGAACGTTCTTTCGGGAGTGTACTGAAGGGGTTGAAGCTGATGAGGACCGCGGAGCGGGAGAGGCCAGAGGGAGGGGTGAAGAAGACTGATTGTAGTCAGTGTGTGTCAGAGTAAAAACAGTAAGAGAGTGCGGGCGAAATGAGATGATGTCCCCCGCACACCGCCTTTCTTCCGTTCGCACTGCCCCCAACCCTTATGAGAGTTTGCGTACGGACCTGCCGCTCGTTTCTCATAAAATCTTGTCCTAATAATTTGCATATGTTTAATTTTGTTATTTCATTTAATTAAAGCAAGTGCTAGGTGTTTTTCCCAAGAGCGACAACAACATTAAGATTTAATTAGGTGCACATACTAATTTCATTAATTGCACTGATGAAAATTTGTCGCTGGATTTTAAAAGATCCAGTGGCGGAGATGAAAATGAAAAACAAACGTTTTAGATGTATAAATATTTAACATAACTTGGGGGTGTTCTGTCTTTTGCAGCAATTAGTAAAGAAAGAATTAGCTGGGGGAATTTCGAAATATAAATCAGTTTTATGGAAGTCTATGTTCACTTTTATTACTTTATTATCTTTATAAGGAAAAGCTATTATTACTGACCAAACTTCTGATGGATCATCGAGAATAAATATTAGATGAAAACATTTCCTACGACGAGAACTTTTAACTGTACAGGAACAGATTAATGTTGGATAAAATGCTATTCCGTTTAACACTATTTTAGAGGCTGATAAGTGTAATAAAGATGTAACACCCTCAAAGTATTAGCTGTAAATCTGTCGGAATGCGTAAGTATGCCAGAATAGCGTACGAACTTTTGTTTCCTCTATTAAATCGTATTGTAAGCTTTTTTATATTACTTTTTAGTTTCAGTTTTTTATTAATAAGATAATCAATTTCTAAAGGTGAAAACAACCTTTAAGTACCTTAAGTGAAAATGCATCTGTAAGTAGCAATTAATTCTTCATTAATCCTTTTAAATTACATCGATGCGGTGGTATGGGGTAGTTGAGAGTAGTTATAGCAGCTTCTATTATAGGGCATAGTTGAGATTCGAAAGTATATTTAAAAATGTTAAATTATGTGGTATAACATGACATAGAAATTATTAATCTGAAACATTTGCATTTTACTTGTTTGTTTTGTTTTGTTTCGTACATTCTATTAAATAAACAATTTTGGCATTCATCTACTACTTAATGTATTTGCTAATTTATACTGTAAAACTAAACGCGGGGTGCAACTATGCATACTGACCAATTCAAACTAGTAACTAGTAAGTGCACCTAATTTCCACTAATTCGCTTACTCCTACGCAGTCACTAAAAAAAAGGATTAAGTAGTTAGAAAACAAAACTACACTGGTTGCTAATAAATATTTAGTACCTGCCTAATTCTTAAAATAAGGTTCTATAAAGTAACTGTTTTGGATTTGAGTAACTCTAAAGTCAAGGAAAATATAAAAACACATCAAAAACTATTAAAATGAAATTATTCCAGTTCCTCGACAAAACACTCCGCTCTAAGAGCCTTTAGAATCAGTTCAACTGGCGTATCAACAGCAAGTTGAAAAGTGAATAGCAAACTGAAAAACCTAAACTTTCAAGATCACCGAAAAATGTAAAATATATAAAGAAAAATGTTTCAATAAATCCAAAATAATCTAACAACAAAAAGATTTCTTGAACCAAATGCTTTCAAAATTCCACTATGGTTGCAAAAACATTAAAATGAAATTTAAGGTTATCTTCATGTAAGCTTCGGTTAGCCAAACCAACTGAATTTTGCAAAGAAATCTTGAAAGTCAAAGAAGGCTTGCCCACAGACCAATTCAGTTGATTTCTATAAGTTTGTTTACAAAGAAAAATCATGCTGAAGTAACGAGGAAAGTAAACAAATATTATTGAAAGTTAGAGAATCATCTAAAAGAATCTATTTGATCAACAATCTTCCTTGCAATGTAAAGAGGGTCCTCCATTCAATTGCATTAAAACTTGGTGGGTTGAAAAAACTTCAATTTATCTTATTAAGAATCTCTTAGACTTAGATATAAGCTATCTTTCCATGATCTTCCTCAATTTTTTGCAATATACTTAGTCATTTTTGTTTATTTGTATAAAATACTCAGAATGTACCCTCCATGATTAATGCCTGACTTATGTCAGGCCAGAGATTATGTCTGGCTTCTTAAGCTTCGATTCACCATGGAGAGTGTCAAAGTGCCTAAGTTGCTTCGTGTATAGGCTAATTGTCCAAATTGCTTTGACTATATCATATCGAAAAGTTCCCTTGGCCGACTGAATAATCGAACTGCTCTTGTCTCTAGCTCACTTCAAATTGCATAGTGTGTAGAACGATCAGAGGTGATCAAACAGTTTCTGTCTGGATGTTTGTTGACTTTAAATTTAATGCATTTTAAAAATATTTTATCGTTTGGGAGTGTAGTGTGTATAGTATCTTTTAAAATTGTTTGAAGAAGAGAAAAAGTAAGGATAAAAAGCTTGTTTCCACTGACTTGACAGATTGGACTCTATTTAATATCGTCGTTTTGGCAATAACGCCAGTGTTTACATCTCCTGACTTCAGTAAACGTTTACCAATACTCTAGTTTTCAAAAGTTCTGAAAATAGCCTGAGAGGTCACTCTACATTCGGTAGACCACGCCAAAGCTTGATTTTTATTATGCCTAACTATTTCAGGCTTTATTCCATTGGCCTCTACAGTAACCTAATTTGACTACATCATCCTTAATTTATATAGTCAAGACGTTGGAAGGGGCCATATTAAACCAAAATATACTTGTCACTTTGCCTATTGCCAAAGAGGCTCTCTCTCATCTAGGCATTTGTTCTATACCTGCGCAACTTTACTTACATAGGTAAATTTACATAGCTACCGAAGAACAATATATACAGGTTACAAAGCAAATGCTGCTGAGAAGCTTTGCTAATAAGCTGACATGAGCAACAAAGACAGGATTAAACTTCCATTTTATCAGAAGAGTCATTGAAGAAATTATTATCTAGGGTTTAGATAGGATGTATAAAGTTTGTATCACAAAGACACCAATCAGAAATACTCTATTGAAAGCTTTTCAACTGTTACTATTCTCAGTAAAAACTCAAGACAAATTACTTAGCTATACTCTTCAAGCATTTAGAAGAAACTACTACAGTATATTCTAGTATACTTCTCATCTTAGAATGAAATTGAATGAGTCAGAATCCCATGCATTATTTTGAAATTAGCGTTTACAAGATTTTACCCCACCAACAAGATTCAATTGTTTGTCAGTTATATTGCTCCCCATTCTCACAATCTTAATCTTGCTGAGTCTTTCTTTCTACAGTCAGATGTCCCACATTGTACATCAATTGCTTTCTCCGAAAAGCTCCTATTGTTAACCTACCCAAAGACCGAACTCTAGATTATTTATAATATCCATAAGATTATGCTGCTTTCGAGTGGAAAAGGTGAACAGATAGCGATTAGCTTAACTGACATTGAAAGAAGAGAAAATGCTATGCTGGCTAGATTATACATAATATTCCAATAAGTTAATAAAAACTATTCTTACTTTGGGAACTTTTCAACATTTATAAAAAACCCTTTCCGTACCAAGAGAGGGAATAGAGATAAAATAAACTAAACTAAACTATCCATACTTTAAATGAACGTACAGAAATCAAATTTAACGCTCGTTTTCAGATTGTATCTCTTAAATCTCTTCTTAGCTATCTGGCAAAATCAATGAATAAGAAAACATATACCGTATGTCAACTTTGGAAACTGCGAATAGGGATTTTCATGTATTATTAAAGAAATTGTCCTTTTCATCATTCTACTGCTTGTTGCAAACACTTCAGTAAATCAAAAATCTGTCTAGACTATTTACTGCTTTTTGTAGAAAAGATTTAGACTGAATAGAGATTGTAAATTAATTTTCTGGGGTTGCCAAAAGTTACAGATCAAATTAAATGTAAATATAATTGATGAAAGAAAAAAACGTTTTATTGGAGCAACAGAATGATTGGTCTAATAATAATTGTTATTTCCCATATCCATTATCCAAAATTGGCATGCGGTATACTATAGTTAACCCTAAGCAAAATAAGAGAATGGAAAGTTATCTACGTGCAAGCATTACCTATGAGATTTTATTCGTAAAATTTCATAAATATAAAATTAATGGCTCGTAACTAGAACTTAACCTTTTCATTTCAAACCTTTTTCTTCTAAAAAGCAAAGCATTTGAATAGTTTACCTTAATACCTCTTTGCAGAACGTTGCTAGTACTAAACCTGGTAATAACCTTTGAGGGTTCCAGAAGTTCGACCAACAATAAGACAAAACGTTTGTGTGTTTATTTCAAGTACTTTAATATACTGTGTAATCAATTCAGTTTGCATCAGAGCTGGTTAAAAAATTGCTTTGACAGGTTGTATCAAAACTAGCGCCTTACCGTGTCAGCAACTTTTATTGGACGCATTCATAACTAAGCATGTCAGTATTGTAAGTCATAATCTTAAATAGTCCTATGAAGTTCATTGGGTCAGATTCACAGGCGTGTAGTTAAAAAGGTTTTACTTTAGTGCTGGTTTTAGTCGGGTTTCTATGGTTACACAACAAAAAAAGGTGTAGTCTAACGCCAGTAAAACCAAACTTTAAAACCAATTTTAAAATAAAATCCTTTTAACTAAGTAATTATGAATACGATCCACTGATTTGAAACAGAAATGAAGAAACACCAGCTATACCATAAATGCCATAGACAATTCAAATCTAGGTTATGTTTATTGTTTCGGTGTTTATGTATCGTTTGACCTGTATGACCATACGGACCAACTCAAAGATTTTCATTACCATCTGAGCGGAGTATCAAATTGATTATCCGATATAATCAGATTAAGTTTTTCCTCTCTGTGATATACAGGGTGTGTAAAATATCAGCCACTAAACACGTGTTAAAAATGAATATATTGTTAGATGATACTGAAATTCTGCGTATAGTATCTAAATTCAATACTTTTTTAAACAGAATATTAAACATAATATTATTCTAATTGGTTTAACTACTCTACTTTACAAAGATTTTTACGTGTTCTTGGTAGTTTCTATTCTCAGTACAAGATGTAAGTATTGAGTATTAAAACTACTTTTCTTAGGGACAATCCAAGTAAAAAACCTAATAAAGATTTTAAAAAACATAATTAATTAATTGGTAATTTGTTTTTGTATTCGAAAATGACGTATTTTTCTTGTAAATTTTAAAAATTTTGCGGTAAGGAAAAATTATGACATTTTTTTATGAGCATCAGCTTGCATGAAAAAGTTTCGCGAGGGTCTTAGTTGCCCTCCCCGCCACAGTCTCATACGCGACTTGATAATTAACAAAAAAATCGTTATCGCAGGCGGCCGTGCCGTGATGCATAAACGGAGGATCTCTCCTTACGTCCTACTCGCTCCTTGCTCCCATTCCCCACCTCGTCACACACGCTCGCTTCCAGGGGCAAGCTTGATTGTCATTATAAGGGAGTTTTAATAAGAAAAAGTATTGATGTTCGTTTTCTATGCATGCATTCTTATTCTTGCCGTGCTCTCGCGTCTTCTTCTCGGAGTATAATGTTCGCTCGACTACTCCCTTCGCCCCTTTTATTACACACGCTTGTTTTTGAAGCATTATTGGATGTCATTAAGTGGGTGGCTTAATAAGAATAGGGCGCTTTAAAAACATACTCATGTCTGAAATTTAATTCGTATATGCTTCTAGACAGGGGAAGTTATGTTATAAAAATTTGTTTCGGCAAAATATTTACTCTCATACTAACTATATGTAGGATACTGCTCAACAACTTTATGTTTATCCATACTTTTCTTTATCCTCTTATTCGGGCTCTTCTTTTATACAAGAGAAGTATTAGATTTGGCTTTATTTTGTCTTTTATTTTATTTGGTTTTATACCCCTTCTTGCTTGTGTTTTTGTTATATTCTATTAACGAAATTTACCCTTTTCTTAAATAGGTAGTGAGCACGATACAATTGATTCCTGGTTGGTATAACATTAATAAATCACAATGAGGAAATATTGTTTCACAGAAATTAGTGTGAAACATTTTTTTGTAGAAATATGTAATTTTTATGTTATTATGGTAATAAATTCGCGGTCAAGTTTCCGTTTACTAAATTAGTACGCATACTAACAGGAACAACAACTACCCTTGCAATGTCAACAAACATAGGGGTAACAATGTTAGTGTTATCTTCTGAAAAACATCTGCGTAATAACCTTATTATCAGTACCTTATTTTTATACAATAAAACATTAAAATCTGTTTGAGAATATTATTTAACACGAAAATATATTATAAATCATAACATTTTAAACATTATACAGGGCGTCTGAAAATTAGTGTTGCTACTTATTGGTCGTAAAGCAGTCATCAGTAAGAAACAAAAGTTCTTATGAATGTGTGCTTGGAAATGTACGGTTTCCGAAATACGGGGTGTTGGAAAAATCGTGTGAACCTGTCTCTGAATCTATATATCTGATAACAATGTGAGTTATTAAAAAATTGTAAAATGGTAACTACAGTTCTAGGCATACAAAAAGATTCTTTGTTGGTTGATATAGTTTAAGAAAAATTACAAATTTAGCTTTACAATATGAAAAAGACATAAAGAGTAGCTTTTTTCTGCATTGTACTTAGAATCACAATAAAATATTTTGTAATTTTTTTTATAATTTACGCATAAACAGTAATCTCGATGATTCAAGTTAAGACACACACTTATTGTGAAAACGTATAGCTTTATATTTTTCAAACTTTGTGCGTTCAAATACATATGAGTAGATTAGCCATACCAGTTCTGGTTCGATATTTTGCTTCAGCCTAAAGAGCCCGAAGAACTTGTTTTACTTGTAATCTTTCCTATTGCTATCAAAGTTTACTTTAAGAGAACCATGATCAGAGACCTCCTTTCTGACCAACGTCTATTGGTCAGGGGTCTTACTTCTTACTTTAAAAATAACTTTCATATTAAATCACCAAATACATTAGAGGGTTCAGTTACAAGACAGCGGTCAAATTCTAAAAAAATTTACAAGGATAGTAGAGTTGCCCATTCCGATTTGGGCAAAAAAAAATTTACTTCTATTCTTCTTGATACAACAGACCCTTTACACACATTTCCCTAGTTTTTGAAACTTTATAGCATATACTAAGTAATATTCTGTGTTGACTTTTTTACTAGCCTTAGTCTCAGAAACTTTTTTTCTTATTTTTAATCCAAGAATGTCCTCTATAGATTTGGCGACTTTCGTGAACACCCTGTATCAACTCAATCTGAACAGATTAGATTTATTTGGTTAAGCCTTGGCTATCATGTTTCTAGAAAATCGAAAACATCTAAGTTATAGTCTACTCTATCTGACGCGAAATTACTCATTCATATGTACAAGAATCCTGTCCTGCCTTCAAATCCTTTAATATTGTACACAGTAAAAAGAGAAAGTACTTGAAATTGCTGAAAAAGGCAGAAAACTAAATATTAATGTCAAACACAGTAAGTAATGTATAAATAAGACTAACCAAAAGGCAGAAATGGGTTAATTAATTGTAGATAAGATCAAGGTTGGAACAAGAAAAAGAAAGACCTACAATAAAAAGTCCAACTAAAACAATTGCAAAAACAACTATTTAACTGTTTAGGCAGTTCAGTTATTTTACGTTTTTAG
>VTPC01002936.1:0-26629 GCA_011009095.1 Ignelater luminosus | reverse complement strand
TAAAAAAATTTAAAGGAAAAACTTTATTATCATGGAGATCCTGAAGAGAGATTAGGTTGCAAAAATTTAGCTACCGTAGACAATAATGAAAGTTGTTAAAATAAGCGCATCGTGGGAGTCAGTGATTAAAAATAATTTCTAATCTTTGATACCTCATTATAAATACGTGTACTCAATAACCAATGTCGTAAGTACTGTCGTTTTCTATTCCCAAGCAAAGTGTTGAGAATGTCCAAAAGTTTAGACAGGAAAGTTTATTGACGTAGGGTGAATCTAAACAGAATGCAGGTTGAAGCAATATCCTACTATGAATGTCTAGACTAATGTTTGCTAGCTTTGGGGTTGTCAAGTGTTAGTAAACGTATCATACATGGTTCAATTTTTACTCTTTAAATTTTTCGAGCTTTTTAGAACTACAGCGGTTTTTAGAAATTGCTGGGACCAGTCATATTGCAGTAAAGAGGACCCGAATTATACATGCAGGTGCACCAAATGCATATTGGTTGAGACCGGATTTAGTTGTGCCTCATGGTATAATATTCTCTTAAATGTCTTTTATTGTAATTAACCAATAATACTAATCCGGACTGGAAGATTTTCAAAACAAATTCAAGGCCAAACTATTAATCGTTGACAAAACAAAAAAAAAACAAAAGAGATCAGATTTCAGTTTCTTGGTAAGATGGACTCCATTCATCCATCAAATCAAAAATTCTAAAGAAAGAATTCAGCTGCTGACTGTAGAAAATCTAGAAAATAAACACACCAGAAACTTCTAAGCCCCATTTGCGTATTGTTTGATTGTATTTCGTAAAGTAGGTTGGGTTAATGCGCAAAATTCATGCCAGATGTATTTCAACATGTTGTAGTTGCATCTGCCAAAATTTGTGATGGTAGACTTACGCCGAGAGAACATTTGACGTGTTTCTGAGCGTGTCTTAAAAAATACATTTTAGAGTAACAGAACAAACGGGGGTAATAAAGTTTTTATCGCCACATGGTTTGTAGAAACACTGCTGTCTCAGACTGCACTGTGCATAAGTGAGTAAAAGAGTTAAAAAGCAGATTGAGAGTCCACCAAAGATCAAATCCGTTCTGAAAGGCCAAATTCTGTAATATACTGACTATAGAAGAACTAATTGAACTTTTCGCATGGAAAATCGTAACGCATTGTTTGAGAATTACCAAGGTTAGTGTTCATTGAACTTTTCGTATAATTTGGATAATGGATGAAACCTGGATTCCATATTTCAAACGATGGAAACACTTAGATTTCCCTCCACCAAGAAAATTCAGACAAGTGCTTCAAACAATAAGGTGTTTTATGCCATCTTTTTGGATAAAGTAGAATTATTTTTAGCACATTGTGAATACCCAGATTATAAGATAATTTGTTGTGTAATAGTAATAAAAGAAATTCCGTCTGCACCTCAGTGGTTGGAAGTAGAGATGTGTCGTTCGTGACCGAATCGGTTCAGTGAATCGGCTCCGAGCAGAGAAAGGAACGAACCGGTTCCGAAAACAAACACAAATCGGCTCACAGATCTTTTAGCTCTCGCCAAGTTTACATAAAGATTTTTGGTTTTGAGGAAACTTCTAAAATGATTTAGAAATTCACATTGCTTTATTATACCTTTTTGTTGTTTTTATAAAAATTGTTTTTTTAGTTAATTGCACTCATTACACAATAATTTTTTTAATGAGTTTTTTTATTTAAAAAAGTAAGCCATGGATCCACTCTTCTATACATCTCAATAAGAAACAGTAAAGTAAAAACAATTAAAATAGAGCAGTGTGCAAATAAAGCCTAACTAAAGAGCGGAAATAGACCGTCGGATAAAAACGCTCTACTACTTTCGTTCACTGAATGACAAAAGCCATTCTGAACCGATGAACGACTGAGCTGGTTCACTGAATCGCTTCAGCAAGCTGAGCCAGAACCGTTGAGCTCACAAAAATGAGCCGATCCGCCCATCTCTAGTTGGAAGTTTATTCTGCATTGAGACAACCATACAGGATTGTTACTGATTGGATTGAAATTCTCATTTACAATCCGTATTTTTCAGATTTTGCTTTCAGCGAGTTTTGGTTGTTTTCGAATCTTAAAGATTCTCAGAAGTCACTTTTTCATTTCGTTCCGTGCCATTTATCAGTATCTTAAAGTTTATAGAGCGCTATAGAAATTGGAAGAAGAGTTGGAAATCATGCATAAGAAAGGGAAGGGATCATGTTGAATAACAGTAAATAAATGTTCCAAATTAATTTTGATTTTATACTAGAACAGCAAATATCTGGACATCAAAAACATCAAAAAGTTTGCTAAAACGTCCACCGCAAGCAAAAAGAAAATCAAACGAAAAGGCAGAAACCTAACCATTGATCACTTCAGGGAACAGAATAGAGACTGCCATGAACTAAAAACCAGTAATGGGTCGGTCATTGGCTGATATTCGAACTGAAATGTTTTTCATCGAAATTGCTTTCTTTAACGAAAAAATGAGAATGTGTTTTTGAGGTTTTATCTGTAGCTATGGCAGTATGCTCTACATCGACTGTGTTTTTTTTACATTACGGTAGGCTTGGGAAATGTTCTAAAACGTATCATCGTATTTTATTGCGCATCTAGAGAATCAACCGCTGTGAATGAGAAAGATGTAATATGCTGAAGAGCCCAAACCTTCATCAATATATTGTGAGAGATGGCAAAGGCTGTATTGCGCCGAAAATATATTGTTTAGTGATTAAATTGTGTCAAAATATAGATGGATGCTGATATTGAGAGATTGTTCAGAAAATATTCCAAATTGTTCAACCATTAATTGCTTTGCTTTGCTTGGATTGTCTTCATTTTGAAGATTCTGTTTTTTGAAGTTAATTTTGCAATACTAGCATGGAAAGGTTGTTTGATGAGTTTTGAGTTTGAAGAATTCGTAAAATGCTGTTGTTTTGTATGAACCAAATAAAACCAACTGGGTGGCTTTCAAAAATAAATCACCAAATTGACAGGGTTAATCACCTTGAATCAGGTGCAAGCTGTCAAATATTCAGTTTCATTCTCTTTTGGTATTCCATACAAGTCTGTAAATACGTAAAACTATACTTATCCTCAAAATGAATTGTAGTATTTATGTAAAATTAGTAATTTCAGAAATGTTTATTTACTTCACGTATTACTTCAGTTTTGCAACTGGGTAAAGCGGGGCAACCCATCTCTATCTTCCTCGCACGATCATTGCGAGACTTAAACGCTTTTGTTACTCGATATTTTCTATTTTTCGCCTTGCTAGCTATTAAATATCCAGTCATGAACCTTTTGCAGACGTAAAAATAGAAACAAACAAGCGGCGCATTAAAAATAATCATTTTTACAACTCCCCTACAATATGCATATTACAGGTAGAATATAATTGTGTCGCACATACATATACCCCTATGATAAAAGTTCTGCGTATTAAAAGCATATGAATATTTAAATCCTTCGAAATTTTAGGTTGTTGAAATTGTTTCATTTTTCATGCACGAAGTCTCTAGTACTTGTATACTGCGCAAATTATACAGCAATTAATTTTGAATGCGCTACATGAAAGCCACATATTGTATTCAAGTGGTCCATTATTACCATTAACAATGCTTGAAATGCATCTGATTATGTCTAAATTTTTAATAGATTCGAAGATGATGTCCTTAAAGTCTGCAGTTTGATATTTTTCAAAACTAACTATGAATGCATTTTAAAGTAATTACAAAACAAGAGAAAATTTCTAGTTGAAAAACAAATTAATGCGAATCTTTTGTTTCTGCACTTTTTTCTTCGTAACAAATAGTTGCGCGAGTATTCTTTTAAGCCGCACGCTGCAGTTTTCAGCGTCTCTTATTTGCGCCACTGCTAAATGAACAGCTAATTTATTTTGACTCTTTGTAGTTGCAGCACGTACTATAGAATAATTCAAATAAATTTTTGGAAAGTTACCTGGCTGTGGTCCAGAACCACAAACAAAGTGTTTTCACCACATCAGTACGGGATAGAATTCCTGTTACTAACCTCTTTTCATTCCTGTTGTTTACCTATGGACATACACCGTTACGGGATTTGGTTTGCATAGTGAGCAAGTTAGAAAAGTTTAGCCGAAGTTGTTATTCGACGTTTACAAAAGTTTTATAACTAAATGCATTGTTATGTTTTTATAAATTTAACAACATAAAGGGGAAAAACTCCGAAGCTATTATATTTTAAACATATTCAGCACGTTTCACGAGGAAAAGATATACGTATGTAAATGGTGAGAAGAACATTTTCGTAAAAATATGCAAACTATGAGCATACAAAAATAATATACGACTCCAAAACAATTAAGTGTTAAATGGAGCGCGAGACATTCAGCAGGGATGAAATGAAGTAGCAGGAAGTTGCAGCAGGAACACATACGCAGCAGGAGGGGATTAAAGGCACACAGTGCGTGTAGGTAAACGCGTATAATTTATGTCTCTTCGCTCCGACACTTCTGCTAGTTGCTTACAGCAGTCGCCCAAACAAATCATGAGGTGTATTCCGTCTGAAAATTCTTAATGTATCTCTGTAAGATATTCAAATTAAATAAATAATATTTGAAATTGATATAAATAAAAAAAATAAAGTGTTGAGATCTAAAATTAGTAAAAATATTATTTTATGCAAAATACGTATGATACACAAGAAGAGTAATTTTCGTAATATGAAAAGAATGTTTCTGTTTATTGAAGATGTGGAATTATTTATCTTACCAAAATCTTTTCACAACAAAGCTATAACTGTGTAAATAATATGTAAAATTAACAAGGAAGTTGCCGAATGGCAATATTTGCAGTCTGGTAGATTTTGAAATTTAGGCATCGAATAATGAACGATTTCTGAGATTTTAAACGTTCACACTAATAAAGTTTCAAACTAACAATAATTTCAAATTAATTCCTAAGGCATGTTTAAAATTATAGATCTCCAGTAAGAAGAAACAAGGAAGTTCAAAATTTGTTTGGATTTACATTCAATTTTACAACAGAATAAAAAGAAACAAAAAACTGAGACTGCAGAAAATTACCTTGGGGCTCTAATTCAACTCTTCTGGTTCTTTTTAAATGACAGCTAATCATAACAAAAAAATGGAAAGTATTCCGAAAGTATCGTAAATATCACAATTCTGCACTTTTCGCATTACCATTCTACACCATTTTGACATGGGTGATACAACAAACTAGTCAGAGCAGAATGTTCTAATATTGATAAGTAACCACAAGTCTGAATCTGTATTCAAATGAAGGCGAGCGAGTTTCCATTCGAAGAGTAAGGTACTCAAACACGCAGAAGTTCATTTTGGCAAAACTTCAAGAATAAAGTATTTAACGTTTTAAAAGTCTTATTTGGTTACCTCCACTCTCCCCTTACATCTAGCAAAAAATCAAAACGATTGGAATCTTCTAAACTGTACCTAGGATAGGTAGTTAAATGATGTACTCTTTCAAGGTTATTCTTGCCCAAGCATACTGTTTTGATCCTCATATTCGCAGATCTAGAAAACATCCATTCACTGCTTCACAGCACAAAGAATTCTAGCTTAAATATGAACAAGATTTATGGTGGGGAACTGTCTACAAAACTCATAGATTGTCATTTGAAGTAGTTTAATCAAACCAAGTAGTGGACGTTTAAGAGCAACAATCCATATCTTGAAAAGGAAGTATCAGATTTAAATGAAACTTTTTGCTTGATGCAATTAGCAAATTGGAGAGAAAAGATCAATGTTGGAAACAATTAACCTAAGGAAAAGAAATTGGTTAGAACATGTTTTAAGAAAGGATTGTTTGATGAGAGTGTACGAGGGTAAGGTGAAAAGTTCTCGGCCTGACACAGAGATGGCGTTCCAATCAGCGAAAATTTATTATTCCTGCCTAGTTGCACGTGTCATTAGTTCGTATGACAAGTTTCAACTTGTTCTCTCGAGTAGTTTGTTTACAAGAATTTTTGCAGTAGACGTCTTGCGTGTTTTCTGTTAAAATGGATAAACTTGAATATCGTACGGTCATAAAATTCTTCGTTTTGGATGGATTAACCCCTAAGGAAATTCATCCAAAGTTGAAAAAAGTTTACGGGGATTCTGCTCCTTCAGTGTCAACGTGGGCAGCTGAATTTAAACGTGTTTGCACGTCCCTCGAAGATGACCCACGTGAAGGACGGCCAAAAACCGCAACCACACCGGAAACCATCGAAAAGGTGCACGGTATCGTGCTGGATAATAAGCGTGTGAAGGTGAGTGAGATAGCTGAGGCCGTGGGGATATCGGAAGAAAGGGTACGAAATATCTTGCACAAAGAATTAGGAATGCGAAAGCTCTGTGCAAGGTGGCTGAAGGCCGATCACAAGCAAATGCGCAAATGAGTTCCGCAGCAATGTTTGGACTGATTCAATAGGGATCCGACCGATTTTGTGAGGCGATTTGTTACAATGGATGAGACATGGGTCCACCACTACACGTCAGAAACAAAACAGCAGTCGAAGCAGTGGGTGGAAGCCGGTGGTTCAGCGTCAAACAAAGCGAAGTTGATCGTATCTGCTGGAAAGGTCATGGCCAGTGTGTTTTGGGATGCGAAAGGGATTCTGTTAATAGATTACCTTGAAAAAGACAGAACAATTACAGGCGAATATTACTCCAACCTTCTTGACCAGCTGGATGCCAAAATTTGCGAGAAGAGGCCTGGTTTGAAGAAGAAAATAATCATCTTTCACAAGGACAATGCACCTGCTCACAAAGGTGCGTTGGCAATGGGAAAACTGCGGAATTTGGGCTATGATTTGCTCGGCCATTTCCCCTGATTTGGCACCCTCAGACTTCCATCTGTTCCCAAACTTGAAGAAATTTGTTTCTGGCAAGCGCTTGGCGTCCAATGAAGAAGTTGAGAAGACCGTAGATGGATATTTTCATAGCCTTCCAGACTCTTACTTCCGGGAAGAAATACTGATGTTAGAGAAACGCTGGGTTAAGTGTGTTGAAGTCAAGGGAGATTATGTAGAAAAATAAAATAATTTTTTAACTTAAAATCGCAGTCTTTCATTGTCAGGCCGAGAATTTTTCACCTTACTCTCGTAGATGGTAGCAGCGGAAGAAGAAGGATAAAGATGCTGGACGATGTGAAGAGTAGACAGAATTATAGTGAGATAAAGAATTTGCCTCAGAATAGAGAAAAGTGGAGAGAATTCATAAACAGAATACTTATGATGATGGTGAATTAAGTCATCAAGTATTGTGCGCCTTTAAACCTTTGTTTCATTGCTTCAACATTCCCATTACTTAATTAATGTTCATTCATTTGTCTACCTACATAATATATCTGTTCGAGAAGTTGAGACACAAATTAAGAAAATGGAAATTGGAACACTCTGAGAATACTAAAGAATCAGACAAAATGAGCATGCGTAAACCCAGAAAGTAACGTAAAACGATGTCAAATAGTTCTAGCCTAGCTTAGATTAAATTAGGTTAGATTCCCGAACTTATCTGGAGATATTTTGTTCTACATAAACTTATGTATATTTTTTGGTTTGATTTCAAAATTTATTTCCGAAATTGAATTGAACAGAAAAGTACTAGAATGACAAAGGTTGATTCCGTTCTCAAAACGAGCAGTGAAAACTGTATATTTATAGCTTGTGGTTTTGTTAAATTTCTTCTTTTTGTATTCATTTACTAAGATAAAATTAAACATTGCATAAAAATTAATTAACCTTAAAGTAAAGAGTATTTTTGGAATACCTGTTCAAGTGTTCAATTACAAAATATTTCGTAACTGTACACGATGCACATAAAATAAGTGCAACGACCGTTGCTAGAATTTGAGCAATGAAACGCACGATTTAGTAATGCAACATCATCAGCATGATATGTTTCGGTGTGGAAATACATATTCATGGTGTTATATCCGCGTCTAGTCTTAAAATAGTCTAGTAATATTGATATCACTGAGGAAATTTCTTGTCGACCTCATGTCAGCCTTTTTCCTGTCAGTTACAAGCATAATTATTTGTTAGAAAATTAATTAAAGCAATTACTGCCAAATTTTTAAATTTATCACAATAGTTATCAGGTTTATTCAAATGTAAACTTTAACAAAAACTGGAATGTCTACAAAAATCTGTAAATCATTCATCGAGTTTACAGCTACAAAACAGATCTTTGTTTACAAAGAAACTATTCACAAGACAAAGATTTCTAATAATTAGGAGTTAATAAATCTAAAAAGTTGTCGAGAATGTAAAAAGTAAATATTTCAGTGAAAATGTAAAACAATAATTAAAATAACTTACCCCAAAACCCTTTACAAGTCTGTAAACCAACGCAAAGGGGTCCTGAAACACAAGAAAGAAGTTAATTCATGCTTATACAAAACACGTTTCTTATTACAGGAAGCAACCATCCAAGAATAATAAGGAAGAATAATCTTTTATTACGTACTAAAGAAAGTAGAGATTTCTTCAGTTTTAAAATAAACGCAATTGTATTGAATTCATTTTCAATTTTTATTATTCTAATTTTGCTGAACATATACTGAATTCAAAACGTAACTTCAATCACCATACAACTCGAGTATTGTACTTTCAATGAGTTCAGTATGAAATATTCAAAGAAAGTGAAGATTATAGAACTAAATTAAAATGGAACCACGTTTCAATATCTCAAACAAGATTGGACTATCACATAGCTATGTATTTTATTATATAGTTTGGGTTAGGTCAGGAAAATGTTAACATGTAAAATGAAACAAAAATAACCACACAGTACATTATTGATTAAATTAGGTCAGTGCTTCTCCATCTGGGGATCACGACTCCAAGGGGATTATGGTATATCAAGGGGGAGGGTAGCGAAAATATAAATAACGTCGCAAACATGGCAGTTAAACGCTTTAGATCATTCTTCAACATTCATAATACAATTATGAAGATAAAATAAAGTAATTTTAAAATTTCTTAAAATTATTCCACAAGTAACAAGAACGTCTTGCATAACAGAGAGCGGTTCAATCAATTAATTATAGAAACATCGGCTAAAACTCATAAAAGAATTTCTCTTTTCACCTTACTCATAGCTGCACTCAAAAGAAAATTCTCACTTATACAATAAAAGCAAACTTGCTAAGCTTTGTAGATAAGGAGTCACAAACTACGTAGAAGCCAAAATTGAAGCTTACCAATTTTCTTTGACTACGAGAAACTTGCTCTTCCACGCGGTGGTCCCTTAACTATTAATGAATGAGAAAAACGTTGATATACGTATAGCAATAAGAACAAATCTTTCCTTAAAATAAATCAGTGTTATTCTAAAAAGTCTTTCAAGAAAATCGAGGTTGAATTGCTTTCGGCATTTCTTATAAATTCGGAAACTTGATTAGCTTTCAAGATCAAATACTAGCTTTTTTGACATGTTGGTCACTGTTTCATCAGATACACGTAAAATATTCCAGAGAAATGTTGCCCTTGATCTAGCGCCAGCGTTAATCTAAACGTAATTGCCTGGACCTTTTTTTATATTGAATTAATGGGCGCATTGAAGATCACTCAGCGGCTGAAATTCCAACCAACCAGATTCCCTGAATGAAGAAGCTTACTTACTGCTGGTAAAAAGCTACTGAGGACTTTACTCAGCATCTAGATTGTAGGCTGAGTTTTCCAGCGCTATCAATCAAAAAAGACAAGTTAAATATACGCGTAATACTCTGACAACAGCAGAGTCATTCAGGGAATCGTTCTCTGTTGAAACCGAGTGTGCGCTGACAAAATCTTAACTAAATTAAGCAGCCGAGTGAGCGTCTTCGAATGCGTCCAATGTAAACATATTTAGTTATTTTGAAACGCGCTCAGGCTTCTTCCAGGCAAATTGAAACGTATAACCCAGTTTCTGATCAATAACCTTGCAGTGATCTCATCACTGTGGTTTTAATCAACAATACTTTATGTTACTCACTAAATAGTTCGTAGTTCATCAAGAGGATTATTACAGACCTTCCTTTCGAGAATCTTTCACCAAGCCTTAATCTTTTAAGTGTGTACGATAAAAAGTTTATTTATGGATGGTTGTACAAATACGCTTTTTCGTGGTGGAATTAGTGCCAAGTGGGAATTGTGCGCCGATTCGAGAATCAGCAATCGCACTAATAAAATTGGTTGTTTTATTTAAAAATAATATTTTCTTATCCCCGGTTGCATAGCTCTTTCTTGACTGTGTTGTCAAATTAAGTCAATCAGAAGTAGTAGAATTGAAATGTCAATTCAGAATTCTCCAATCAGATCGCCGGATCTTAAAATTAACATGGCATTAGCTATGTTTATTCAACCGGAAATTAATGCATTAAATACCAAATCAATCAATAATTGATAAAGTTGGATACGCTTACATTGTACCATAGTGTAAAACTCATCACATTTTTCATTGCCATGATAATGTGGCACGTGAATTAAGTAATTTAATTGTTTCTAAAGTGACAAATTAACTTTCTGTTAGGATTAGGATAAAAGGGCGGATACTCGAGTTGTAATGGCACTCGTTTTACAAACTGCCGAATTTGAGCCCTGGCAAAAGATAAAAGCAATTTTTAGAACAACGTCCGCTTTTAGGTTACCACACCAACATTTGTAGTAGTCATTTATCTTTGAAACACAACCATCGGAAACCTATCGAGATGATTCCAAGTGCCATGGTGGGACAAGGGCCCGATCGAGGCGGTTTTTCAATTATTAACTACCAGAGTGGGACAAGGTAATTGTTATATACGACCTTCGCCTCCGTAAATACGAGTCAAGAGCTACCAAGGTGGTTCCAAGTACAACTATCAAGACGGTTGCAAGTGCAACTACAAAGGTGGCTAAGATTACATGGAGCAAAGTAGTGCAGAAGGTTAGTAAAAAGAGTCTGTAATGACCTGTTTGCTAGGCACAACATGCTTCTCCACTGTGTTACTGCTACTGCTACTAAGGTCACGTAAATACCTACTCAAAGATTGACTGTTTTCGATTGATATTTCCTTTTAGTAACACTGCAACAAATTTATTCTTATCAAGGTTGTTCATAAATTATTTCTTACTAATACATCCTACTATATTTTTCATTTAGCTCTGTTCTTATTTCTGAATTTTAGAAATGTAGTATGTGCTTAAAATATTCAACTTTCTAGAAATATTTTACAGCAATTATGAGTGTAAATATTTAATCTCCAGATATTTCATTTCTTTTAAAAATCTCGCTATGTTTTGCACCAACTTATTTATTCATTTGAAACATAAAGATAATTTTTGAGACCTACAACAGGCCACAAGCATTTAATACAATCCTTGATAATATTAACAATGCTTTTAATTTCCTTTTCTCTTTAAGTTGAAGATCTGAAAACGAATACACAGGGTTGCTGGCGTATCCCAGTAATATAGTAATGACCCTCGTTTTGAGGGGAAAAGTGGTTAATCTCATTTAGTAATTTTACTGATCTGAAAATCGGCCGAATAACTTTAAAGTTTGGGAATATTTCTCAGGTCTACTGATGCTTGGAGACACACATGGCCCGTGGGGTGGCGTACGCATGCAAAATGTACGCAGATATATTATTTTTGATGCTCACCAGATACGCTTTAATTTAATTCTCTACAGGAGGCACGCGATGCTAAATATGCATAATTTGTGGGCCCATCTCGAATTTTATTACTATAATCCACTGTATTTTAGGTTGGTTTATACTGTTACTAATTTTATTTCTTGTTTGCCATGTAAATCAATACGTAAATAGATGTAGATGTAATATATCATACTGTAATACTCTGTAACGAAAGTACGTACAGGTGCGTTTTGATTATTTAAAAGATAGTCAGCAAACAACAATGTATAACTTTTGAAATTTTTGTTAATTAGTTATTCGGTGTCATGAACCGCGTATATGTTATGCTTTTCACGCAAATTTCGACATAAGGTTAATCACCGAAATTCGTTACGACCCTCATTATATTCAGAAAAGCGCAACTAAAGTTCAGTTCACATAAATAGAAAGTTTTACCACTAAAGTTTTCCCAAATGATGAAATGGGCTATATCTTATAATTCCATAACATTCTTGAAGCTATTACAGTTCAAATTACAGATGAGCAAAATAAAAAAAAATAACTAAATCTCATTTTCGGAGGAATTACTTTCTTTTTATAAACAAAAGATATTCGAGAGAATAAAAGTACTTTCGTATATTTAAAATAAAATAACGAAACCTATAATTATTTCAATAGACTTCCTTTTATTATTGCAGCCTATACTGATCGCTGATCAGATGTTTGAACCTGTATCAGGCTTTCCTGCTGATCAATCAATTGGCGACAGATTTTCTTAAATATTTATAGAATTGGTATTAAAGGTCAAATTGGGCTTTTCGGATTTGTCGTACTTATATCTGATGTCAAGTGGCCTAAAATATTATTGAGCTTTTTCCGATCAGTTCTGGTTTGTTTCAGGAAAATATATAAATTCTAGACCTGTAGCAGTGCACAATTTCAATTGTATAGATACTGTTGCATATGATCTACATATCTAGTGCTGCCCTTTCCTTTCATATATGAAAAGATCACAAGACGTAAGCATTCTCATCGTAAATAATAAGTGTGTCTCTGTGAAGTGATTAAAAAAACATCGCGTCGCGTCGCCGCTTTTAAAATCAAAACTTTCAGTTAATATTATTAAAATTTCACAAGTTGCTTATATGTTACATAGTTCCAATTAAGGCAACAAAACTTTTGCTATATTTGTACTTCTATTATTTTAATAAAATTATTTAACTTACAAATGTATTTAGATTAATACAAATCAAACATTTGTTATGACACCTGATCTAAACAGTTTAAAAAAAATGATTAAATATTCAGCAACCATATGAATGTTCTTTATTATAAATTAGGTTTGAGACTAAGCCTAATCCTGAATGAAATAACATTTTTAATTTTGAATCACGTCATTGATGAGAATTAGAACTCAACGTTTTCCAAAAAATAAAGTCTTACAAATGTATAGTACACTAGATCTACGGTTTGAGGTTTAACTTTTAAAGGTAGCCAGTGTTGTGATTTACATTAAGGCCTGTCCCAGAAAAAAAAACCGAGCACTGATAGGTGCCTGCGAAACAAAGACAAGAACAACGGCGAAAATTAATTGTTTCCATATTCATCAAAGATTTGAAAATGCCTCAGAGACAGTTACCCAAACTACTTAATGTTTCAAAAACCGCAATTCAAGACGGGAAGAAAATGGGGAACATTTAATAAAAAGCCCAAAAGAAGTTGAGAAGGATGTTCTAAATAAATTCTAACCTATCGGTGAAAGATGTGATCGATAAAACAAATATATGCAATTGATAGGAGAATTTCCAAATCCACTGTATGGAGAATGATAAAACGTTAGAGTTAAACAGTCTTAAAGTCCAAAATGACCGAATTATAATCAGAAAATAAAAACTTCACCTGTGAATCGCAAGCTCGCAACCTTTATGAACAGTACCTAACCACATTTGACTGTTGTTATCATCCATGACAAACCATACCGTAAAGGTAACTTTAAGCAACTACCCGGACAAGAATATTACGTTGCTAACAAACGAGAATTACCTACACAATTTAAGACCTTTGTGTGACCAAATTTCCAACTAAATATTCATTGCGGTAGTCTATGCACCTGTGGTTTATAATCTGAAACCTTTGTGACTACTGGAAATAATAATGATATTTAATTGAAGAATGTTTAAGTTACTACTACTTACTAAGTACCCTACACCGAATCCACAATATATCTGTGGTGGTTTGGCCTGATTTGGTCACTTGCCACTAAACTATAAAGAAAGCAGCATCGGTATTATACTGAGGAATACAAATCCTCTAAACCGGTCGGAGTTGAGGCCTGTCGAGCAGTATTGGGGTCAAGTTAAAAGAAAGTTCAGAAAAAATCAAAAAAGTACTAATGTGCAAGTTTTGCCAGTGTTCAACTTGAAAGTTGAAAGGTTCATTTGTACCTGCTGTTAGTTTATACATAAATGTTTTTCTAAAAATGCCGTGCCTTGACTATTTCTGAGAATATTGTTAGTGGTCGTTTTTTTCTAGGGCAGCCCTTACTTATAAAGATATTTATGTCTTCTTCAAATGGATTGGCAAATAAAAGCGACTGTGTGCAGTCTTATAATGGTATTCAAGTATCAATCTGCTCAAGAGGAGAAGAGGGTGGTTGATATGTTCTTCATGTTATTTTTTCAAAGATTCTTATTTGTATTATTGGTAGCAGTAGAAATCCAAGGCAAAAAATAGACACGAAAGTTCTAAAATCTACTTACAGTAGATAAATAGAGGGCATAATTTTACATTCCACACATCAAATCTGCTGCAGTTTTGCAAAACTGAGCTAACTAACACTACTTCCAAACAAGCAAAATTTATCAAATGGTTATAAAAACACTAATACAAATTATTCCTAAAGATAGACTTACAAGAAACAGAAACTAAGAAATATACATGATTAAGTCAAAACAACAGGTTATCAAAAAGAACAACCAGAAAAAGAAAATGTACTCATGAATGTTTTTACAATTATTTAATAAGTGTACAAGTTTAACAAAATCTAGTATAGGTCTGTGCAACCAGCAGGATATTTATAAAAATTGCATAAACTTGGAGCAGTTACTGATAGGTTTTCTATAATTGAAGTCAAAGAAAGTCGTTTGAATTAATGCAGTTCATCAACAATTATATTGGGTAGAGACTGCAAAATCTTGGTTATCGTTCCAATAACTCCGAAAGTTGTGGCAATTGTCAAAGAATGTAAAAGACAAGCATTTTATACATATTATATTGATTGATTGTTTAATCTCTTTATGCAGATGGTGGTATGGTGTCTTCAAGCTTTTGTATTTTGCAATTTGGTGGAGTCCTTTAGGAGTATTAAAGAGTTTTTAAAAAAGACTGGCAGGTGTTACTCATAAGCGTTAAAGTTAATATACGTAGGTTTACAGATTCTACAAAGATGAATGTCATGTGCTTCGAGTTATGTGTACAAAGCAATATGTGAATTCAACTGAATTGCAACATTTGACTGTAATACATAATTACCAAAGATGAAAGTTCGGACGATTTAAATTTCTTCAGATCCATAAGCAACTACTAAAAGAGATGAAATTCTTGATTAATTTTCCGCGAGGTGAAAAGTGAAAATTCATAATCCATGGGTAATGGCTACAATCCTAAATATAATAATATGTGCTTGCATGGTGTGTTCTACCTAAAATCCAGATTCACCATTACATTGAACAATAATTATGAAATAATACTTGAGTTATACAAATTCATATAGGAAGATTTATCTCAGATAATGTAATGAAAGTCAGATAGTGCCATTTACATTTTGTTTTATTTATCTGAAGTTTTTGAGAATTTAGTGTTATAAGTCATTCTAAATAGGATCAAAGAAATAAGTAATAAGTACTTGAAGCGTTTCACATGTAAATGGAACTCGCTTTAAACTCAAGGAAACAAAGTAGCGACTTTCGCATATTTTCCAGTAGCTTAAGCTATGTATGTTCCTAAAAATAGCTAAGTTACAAAAAGTAGCTTAACCTACTTAAGAATCCTTCTTAACTTATAGGCTTAATTCTTTGAACCTACTGATCGGATTAAAGCAAAAACATATTTAAATTGTTAATAGCGGAACTCCACCTCAAAATGCTCTATTAAATTCTTCTATAGTTTTCATGCGTTTAGCAACTATATAAAAAGCAAAATTAGAATGGCAAAAGTTTATTTCTTATCAAAAAAAAATTTTCCCATCTTTATAGCAAACACCTGAATTTAGCCAGGATTATTTCCTCCTGGTTTTCTGTCTTGTTAACAAATATGTATGTTATGACATAATCTCGAGATAGTATACATTTGTGATATCAAAACAAAACGGGACACAAAACTAAATATTTACCAAATCAAAACTGAGCACAACACAACATGAGGCTTATACATTGTTTTCTCAAACGGTGTTCTTAATTCAAAATATTTCGAATGACAACAATTAAGAGTACAATGATGTGTGGGAGGGCGATGTTTTGCTAGTTCGAGCTACAACCATTTTCTCAAAACCATGAATTTCTGAAGAATCATGAAATCATCTTGTAAAAAATGAAGTTCGCCACTTGCGGCGGAACAGAATAGAAATTGCTGTGGTGCTCTCAAAGAAGATACACTGGTTTTAAAATGTACCATTGGGAATACTTCCTTGACTTATATTCATTTTTCCCGACTTTTCCAGGTTTTTACTGACCATTTGATATTCCCTGATATTTCCAGGTTTTTTCAGTTTTTCAGGTTGCTAGGAGCACTGTAATTTTGAGCGTCGATCATATTCGCAGTTTAAGAGCAGCAGATACATCTAAACTTCAATAATAATTGAATGAATGATGCTCAAAGTTAAAAGAAGTATGCATCCATTGTATGTAGTTTTGAGAAAAATGAGAAAAACATTCACGTCACACAAATTTAGGTTTACGTTTACAGTTTTCGTGGAATACGACGTAAGTAATTTCGTGCAGTCAGTATCTTAGTAACCATACATTTAGACATATAACTAATGGAGACCTGATACCGATGTTCATTCTATAAAAATATGACACTAAAACATTTATTTCATTTCCGACTTAACTGGATGTGACTCAATTTATTTTTCTTAAATGGCACGGTATATTTTTTTGGCTTATTGGGTGTTGAAGCTTTTTCCAGTTACAACGATATAGCGTAATACATAAGTATACACTTTTACAATAAAACATTCCACTTTTCAGCTACACTCACCCTGTTTAATTTTTGCTTATTATCGGATTGATTTCTGATCTTTGTTACTAGTTATACAACCCTGAAAAAGTGAATATATTCATTCCGTTAAAGTAAGTCACACCACTAGCTTACCGTAATTAAAAGGAAATGAAAGTTATAACTATGTAATAACCTATCAGATAATGTGTTATTATCTACTGCGCAATACCACCAAATGCATCGTCCTTTTCGTAAGCCAGTAGATTAAGAAAGGAATCGAGTACGAGACTTGCTAGTTCTCTACGCTCAGTGAAACAACTGAATGGGTGCCAGTATACGATCCAGTGCCGGACTTACTTCGTTTCAAAATTCGTGGATAGATCGACCTCGAAAATAGGCCTTGCAATGTAAAACTCCGTTTTGTCTAGTGATTTATTTATTGCCTTTCTGAACTCATCGATTCAATTGTTATCTTATATCACCTTCAGCAAGTTCAAGAGCTATTATCTGAAGATTCACCAAAACGGTTTTAAGATTGTATCAGTGGTTATTAAAATGAAACAGATTTGCATTTTATTTCACTTGCAATTCCAACCAATGGGGTAGGTTTCAGTTACTAGACCAATGATTGAGAAAAACCGTTACTTTCATGTATGAGCTGATGAAAATCAATACATCATAGCAGAAAAACATTTAAAACAGTAGTATGAAAACCGCGGTCACTGGATTTAACCCCGCTTGACTTCTTTCTGTGAGGTACAATGAAAAATTTGATACTTCATTTTTCGTTTTATTAAAGTTATATAAATCCGATGCTAATTCCTCCCTCAACAATACGTTTCTTGTTCCTGTTACTTCCTCGATGAGTTCTTACTGCAGTTACTCTAGGAGATTACAAATTAACTACAAGTTAAGAGTTTCCTACGCTAACTACAGTAAGAAGCCATCGAGGAAATAGCAGGAAGAAGAAATGTAGTGTTAAAAGGGGCAGAAAAGGAGTAATAAAGAATTTGGTTTATGCCATAAATAATAATAATAATTTCTTTACTTTCATTGGATTACAGAGTATGGGAAATTGTCAAAGTCTAAGTATAACAAGTATTTAGTTTGATAAAGTACTCTTTGCAAGAAGTTGTAAACTGCAACTTTAGCATAGAGCGTATAATTCTTTTTTGCATTATAAATACATTGATGACACTGCAAGAATTTCCCCAACAAAGAATTCCATATTTTAATATTTAATGAATACAGGAGAAATAGTAAGTGCTTAAAGTCGCACTGTTTACAACTTCTCGCAATTGTAAGATGATCAAGTGTTGGATACTTAGTTTTTTAATAATCTTATCAACATGTATGTTCCATGATAGATTCTTTTCGGTGTATATTCCTAAAAATTTGGTACACTCTGTCTGTTTTAAAGATTTAGATTCATTTCGCACAAGTAAACTAAAGTCATAATGAATATTTCTCGATGAGAATAAAATACATTCTGTTTTTGAGGAATTTAAGATTAGCCCATTTGATTTACACCACTGCTTCATTTGTGAGACGCATGACGTGGCTTTATCGCTGAATTCGTTAAAAGAATTAGCTGATATATCGCTGATGTATCAACAGCATAAAGGGTGAGAAAGGAATTTCCTAAGTTTTCTGTTATATCATTTATGAATAAAATAAAAAATAGGGGTCCTAAGATACTGCCTTGGGGAATTCCCACTGTAACATCTATGCTACTAGATATGGCCCTTGAAAATACTGGTAGCAGGGCTACCGGTCTGTAATTTTTTATCTCGTTTGGATTTTCCTTCTTGTATATTGGAACAACTAGTGCGTGTTTGAATTGATGTGGGAAATAACCAACCTCGAACGATACATTGATTAAATAAGTTAAAGGTACACCAATGTCGTCAGCGACTTCCTTTAATAACCATATGGTATTTCATCTATCCCAGATAATTTCGAAAGTTTCGTAAATATCTACGGGTTTTAGAAAAATAGAACTTGGAATAGCATTAACGTGAATCCTAGAGTAATCGATAGAAAATCCTGACGTCAATTGCTTTATCGAATCAATAAAGTACTTATTGAAAGCATTTGCGATCTCACAGATGTTTTGCACAGTGGAGTTGTCATTCACCTTTATATCTGTGGGGACTTGTTTATTATTTTTATTCGTATTTACATTCTCTTTGATTACTGCCCAAACTACCTTCGATTTATTAGTGGAATTTTGTATTTTATTGTCATAGAAAGTTTTTTTGGTGTCATTTACGAGTTTCTGATACTTTATTTTTTGAGATTGGTAGAACTGCTTGACCTTCGCATCATGGATAATTTGTATAGATCTTTCATACGGTTACTCTCTAGGACAATCTGATTTGTCATCCATGTGGAAGATCTGCTTTCTTTTTTTAATTTCTGTGGAAAAGCCAGATTAAATAAATTCATAAATATTTTTAAAAATATATCAAATTTCGAACAATGTTCTAGTGTTGTGTACATATCTCTCCATTGTTCGTTAGATAACAGTTCCTTGAACCGATTTACGTTGCCTTTATAAAACAATCTTTTATTTATGTACTTCTTGTCTTCGGGTACTTCTTTGTGAAGCAAAAACGTCAGTATTTGAGTATTACGATCAGAGAGAGAATTTCCAGTCGTTTCAGTTTGATATTGGATTTCCCTAACATTTCTCAATATATGTTATTATCAATTAAGGTTTTAGTGTCACCTTGTTGTCGAGAATATTTTCTTATAATTAAATGATAAAAATAAGTTAGCTATTTCACGAGTGTCTTTATTGGTGCTATCATCAAAATTTAAATTAAAATCTGCAACAATAAATTTTAAACCTCTTCCTGTATTTGTGCAAGTGAGTTTGCAAAGTCTTTAAAATTTCCTTTAGGACTTCTATATAAACAAATAATTTTTATATTAAAACTTCCTATTAAGACATCAACGGAAGCCGCTTCACATATTTTGTCGATTAACTTAATCTTAGTCAAATTTATTTCTTTAAATGATAAATCTTTTCGTACTAAAATTGCCACCCCCACCACCATGTGATGTAGTCCTACAAAAGTAACTTGTAACAGTGTAGTTATCAAATTTTATTATTTGAACTTCGTCTTCATTAATCCATGTTTCTGTAAGGCATACGATTTCAGGGTTTTTTTAGGGTGTGTAAATATACATTTAGAGTTAATAAAAGTAGATACGCATTATCAATTTTGGGATCCTATTTAGCAGGCAGCCATACAGGTTATAAATAGTTAAGAAATGTAATGTTTAAAGCAAGCTTGAATACAAAAATCTTAAACTTGTATTGTTTACGATCGATAGAGGGCATTGTCAACAAGAAATGTAAATAATTCTCTTTAATTATTAAATAATTTTTTGAATGAAACAACTTTTAAATATTTGAGTAATAAACACAAGCCTATATCTATCTATAAAACGTTTTTGTTTAGTTTTAGACTCAGAATCACTTTGTATACTTTTTGGTATGCAATTCTTTTCATTGACTTTGAAGATTTAATTTACTTTCTAATATTAATTTCAGAATAGTTTGTTTCATTTCAGTATGTATCAATTATTTCGCACAATCTACAAATATGTAGAATAATCTACTAATCCCTAACGGCAACGATATGTTGGTCGGCCTCCTACTTATGACTGTTCGATTCTGGTATGAAGCAAGTTAAGAAGACATCTCCGTTTTAAAGATGAATTTATATTTACTGATAAATAACATTCCTAATTAAGGTGCAAAAGTGTCCCCTTTTTATTTTCATAGCATTTATAAGAATGATATTGATAAATCAATATCTCTATAGTATATTCTGATAATAATTACTACGAAAATCAACCAAAAAAGCATGAATTAAACGCGAAAAGAAAAAAATTGAAAGAAATTCTTTATGCTGAATTCCTTTCGTACAGCAGTACCAACCTAGAATTTTATAATTAATTGCTTTCCAATAAAACCGAAAGAAAGGAATAGAAATCCGTAAGTATAAAATAATTCCAACTAATAGGCAAACCTGTACTGTACAAAATTAATCTTTGATACCGATGCGACCTGCTCTTGGTTTGCTGTTCATAATTCAATATTAGTTTATTTTGAAATGTTTGTGAGTTCTAAAGTACTAGTTGAACTTTGCGTTCGAGGCTATAAGAATATGAATTTGTTTTAAATTGAGTTAGTTCGTGGTTTTGCTGATTGTGGAATCTGAATAATTACGTATTTAGCGTCGAAACCTACATCTACCCGCAATTTTAAAGAGAACTTTATTTCAATTTTATTAAAACGCTAAATCCACGGATTTTATGATTCCGGCAAGACCTAGAATATTATTATGAATATGGCGCAACAGAATACACTCAACTCCCCTGAATGTGCATGCACTTACATTTTCTAGGAGATTGTAGAAAAAAAAATTATTTTTTAGTAATATTTCATGCAATTTAAAAATAACATAATGTAGAAAAAGAAAGACCAATTTTGGAACCAATAATAATAATTATTAACTTTGACGTAATTTTCATTTTTTGTTAGGAAACTTTTGCGCTTCTTGAAAATCTACAAAATTTTGCCTCGTAAACAGATCTTAATAATTGAGAGTTTTATTAACTTTAAGAAACCAGCGGCCCATAACTGTAGTTATAAATACTTTTTTGTCCGATATCTGCGGAATTAAGCACGGATAAGTAGACAGCAACTTTTTAATGACTTAATGGTTCTTAGAACAACTTGCGCTGCACTGTTTTATAACTTGTCGATAAAAAAAAAAATGAAAAGAAAAAACTTATATAGTGGAACCATAACATTCTTTTTACTATTATTATGTAAGAAGCATCAATGATTAATGTTATCCTAACAATTAAAACATTTAAGTTAACTGTCTGAACTCATTATTTTGTGCCATTTGTACGCCTACATGTCACAAAAGTTTTTGAACTTTAACATTAAAATAACAAATAGAATCAGGAAATATCCTTACATATGTGTATTTCCTTTATTATTTTTGATGGTTTGTTTTTTATTTTAATTCTAATAATTTATTAGCAAAAGATAAATTACTTAAATTGTGTAATAGTCAGCTGGTAAATGTAACCCCATAGAAAATGTGAAAACACTGCTAATTAACAATGATCATTCATTTTTATAATCCTTTAACACATTACCTATCATATTTGTTTATAAATGATTTATCATATGGAGGATAAATTACGTTTCACACATATGAAAGTATTTTGAATGCGCTATACATAGTAACAATAATAGAGAAAGAATTCGCAATTTCTTACAAGTTTAAGTGACTTATTGGGAAATACAGTTAGCGATGGCAAAGATAAAAATTACTTCAACAGAATTGAGTTGGAAATAAATTTCACATAAAATTTAATGTAGCAAAATGCACCCAGCTAGTAGGTTAGCTGCCTTTTGCAAGGAGTGTAATTGAAACGAAGAAAAAGTTATAAAACAAATTACGACTCATTAACATTCTTTCTTTAAACAAACCTGTAGGAGCTTTAACTTACAAAAATCACCTGAATTACTTCTAATTTCCTCCTATGCCAATAACTTAGTAGAAGAGAAGATACAAAATAAGATAACAAACAAAACAATTAATGGTAAATGACAGATAAGAATAAAAGCAAGTCAGAAACTCATTAGTCCTTTGTCTCTATTAACTACTGTTTGCGGAACATTTAAATGGGAGAATTTAACAAAATAAATCAGCAGTAATATTGTTTAAAATTCAATAAATTTCTAGTTCGTAATTTGGTACTAATTCCAAACTCAGAAATCTCAGAATTAAACTCGATTTCCTAATTGAATCAATTTAATTACATGACCAAATAGTTTAGATAATAATAAACTCAAATAATTGTATGAACTACGATAGCAATAACAAACCAGTCAGATATAAGCCATAAACCAAAACTAATTATCCTGAACTCTACTGTTAAGCAAAACAACAGCCTGGAAGGCAGCTAAGAATTATATCCATTGAGCTTGACAAACATGTCCATTCTTGACATATCAAATCATTTAGTCTTCAGTACCTCTTAAACTTTTCACTGACTTATTCTTCCTAAGCGATTCTTACATAAATACTCCACGAGTTGGCAACGCTCCACACTTTCTGCGAATATGTAAATAAAAACTCGATTTTAATTGACCAGTTCCTCTCGTGTTCGTTTTCTCTTATTGAAGTTCGATTACTCGCAAGACTTATCTCAAGTTCCTTGGCTTGGTAACTTGAATTAATTCCAAAACCAGTCGCTGCCTTTCATTCGCAAATGTGCAATCAATTCTTCCCATTTACATCTTAAATACGGAAGATGGACAAATAAGTTTCTCGAAAGCTTATCTGAGTAATTCCTTTTTTAAATCTTTCTAACTTGTACCAAAAAATGAGCCGTATTGAGTTCTGAGCAAATTTTTTGCCGGTTAAGTGCTGCGGAATCGAATAGAATCAAATTTTTGAGACCGCGATAAAATCTATCTGGACAAAGCCATACGCTCAAGTTATGTTGAATCAATCATCTTGATATGCTTTTCATTAAAAGCCTTAAGTGACCTTACTGATAATTAGTATTTTGCACTGAGAAACAAATTTAAGATTGCAGTTGTATAAACCTTAAACTTTTGCCTTTGTATGATGGGCAATCATAGTTTTAAAACTCTTAGGAAGTATTTAAAAAAAAATTATTGAAACTTTTGCCTTTTAAATTGAAATCTAGATCACGCTCCTGACGTAGCGGCCCAAACTTAAAAGTCTGTAAACTGACCTTTTTACTCCTCTTCTTTTTTTCTAGATTGTGCCGATCAAGAGCTAAGAAGCCAAAAATGGAAAAAGTACACCTAACAGTTGTAAAAAAGTTAACAAATTTAATTGGTGGTACTGCAGAGATATTTGAATCAATTTCGAAAACAGACACCTTTGTGAACAAAAGATTCTTTTTGCAAAGATATGGAAGTGGAAATATCATCACAGTTACAGACAATAACTCTAGCATACTAATAACACGAACCAAAAGAATTGGAAAAACTGCCAACCCAGACATGATCCGACATTTCTTTGATATCAGATTGATGAGATGACAGGAAAGAAGAAAACGGCAGAAAATACATTCTGTTGCCCAAATCATCGATTTCGATCATCCATCGAAATAGAATGCATGTGGTTGTCCATATAATAATATGGCATTATAATAGAATTGAAGTACAATACAGGGAGTTCATTTGAAGCTTTCAAATAAACCTTTACTCGTAGATAGTACATGGTTTGGAATAAGAAATACTTATTGTGCAAATCTTTCTATATAGCATTTTGTTTTAATGGCCTATATTTCAACCAGGAGAGAGAAAACTCAGTACATTGCACACAAAACAAAGAAATTGTTGAGGTTTTGGATGAACTGGAGATAGATAAAGAAAGTGCTACTGCAATACGTATTGTTATGGTTTGTTAAGCTGAACAAGTTATTAACAAAAGGCTACTGTTGTTATTAAACACTACCTGTGTTACGCACTTTGAGCACAACAATCAAAAAATTGAAAGACAAGGACAATTTTCCTTGTTAAATAATTGCTTGCTTTAGTCAAGAGATCTTCGAAAAATACCGCGTGGATAAATGATTTTGTGGTATACTTTAGTATATTACGTTAGTTATAATCGTCAATGCCTTTTTTAATGCTAATAAATCTATCTCTCATAAATACAAAGTTTGTTGATCAGGTAATGGTTTGCGTCTTGGATTCAGAATGGTGACCGATCAGCAAATTGATCAGGTATAGAAATCTTAGTTTGGATATGAATAATAAACTAAAACAATGGCAAAGATTAGAAAATAGAAACGTTTAAATCAACAACAATTTTTTTCAGAATAAGAAAAACATGTTTTTGATTACAATTTGAGCGTTTCAAACTGAAACACTTGGTACATTGTTCAACTGACTTCATTGCTCCAACCATTTGCAATGAATGTTAAAGGTGATGTTACCCAAAAACTTGCATCAGTGTTAGTAGAAGTTACTGCTTTATCTATGCGGAATAAATGTCCGGAGAAATGATGATAATGTATCAGAATTTAGGCAGAAACCTAGAAAAAACAGACTACTCAAAAACCTAAGGAAGACTTTTTCTATAGTGATAATGCGCAAACCAACACAACATTAACGACCGCTATGGTTATCGCAGATTTGGGCAATCTCTAATCGCCTTCCAATTTTTGTTATTTCGGCCTCAAAACAGAACATAACAGTTATCTTTCGAAAACGTTAAAAAAATAATTATTCACTAATTTTTAACTGCAACTTATCTCAGGTATCTCATCGATAGAATAGAATATTTAAAATGATGCTGTTTAGTTCAATAACCTTTAATACCAACCTGTAGCTAATTGATAAGAAAACTCATTCTACCAGGACGTTTCAGTATTAGATTTAAATTTATGTATAAAAATGACTGTGCAGTATTAGTTGTGTCTTTTAAACAACACCAAAATGAGTTGTCATTATTACCTTAGCAAAAACAAACGCGTTATTTATTATTAGAAACTATTGGTTAACAATTAAGTAAACAAAAAGTTACAGTATAGAAAACAGAATTTTATCACATGTTTACTTCTTGTTAAATGAATGTAACAAATATATTAGTCACACTTTCGGGTGACAAAAACATCCAAACTTTCCAAATTGATCATGCACAATGCAACTTTTTAAAACCAAACGTTTTCTTACATTCTGTTAAGCAAATAAAATAAAAACTTCACAAATCAATGCAGATTTCAAAAATAAATGCAGGATGTTTTTGTCGCAATTTTAAGGCTATTTTTTAATTTGAATTTAACTAATACTGTGCGAAAACCTTGAAATTAAAATCTATTAAGGGGGTTTTTGCAAATTTAAACTAGAGCGTCCAAAAAGAACAGTTAGCTTGGAGGAGAAAGTAGGCACAGATAATTCCCATATTTGATGAAAAATATTGCATCTACATAAGAGATGTTGATATTGCTCTTAAAATAAACAGCAATGTGATAAATTAATTATCTACGCATTACAAGTTTTTAAAGAATTAGTTTTGGTAATTTCTTTCGCATTTATATATTTTTGTAAGCGATTGAAGGTTATAAATTGTTTAATATTTCCGATTAATGAAAAACCAGAACAACCTAGATGATTTTAGTCCATAGGAAGTAAAGAAATTATATAAGCGTTGTAAAACACATTAATAATTTTTCTTGCGTTCGTTACACATTCTGATCCGACAAATTTTAAGTTTGCATTTCGCTTTAAAAAGTCCGTCTCGTAAGATATCCACATTTCTCGAATAAAAAAAAATTGAAATACTAAATAGACTAGTACACTTTAAATGAACCGTTCAAAATAACAGTAGATACTTAAAAGCAAAATATCAAGTAGGTGGGTCTTCGAAAAAGGCTGAAACCACAAAGTTTCCTTATTAAGTAAAAAGTTTGTACTTTTTATGAATTATGTGTGGGAGTCACATTTTTGCATTAAGTCTGAGTTAATTTAAAATTTCTTAGGAGTTTAATTTCTTTATATTGTGTCCCAGACAACACAACTAAGTTAGTTATCAAAGAGTACACAGGCTCAGTCTAATACGTAAATCGTACGCCATTTTGGGTGGGAACATAATTAAAATTGTGATACTTAATAATTAATTCGTTGAAAACAAAACTAGTAGCTTTCGGAATGAGTCTTACAAAATAGAAAAACAGACAAAAATATTGAGACCGCTACAGTTGAAAAGAACTGCAACTGAAA
>VTPC01002934.1:40735-59997 GCA_011009095.1 Ignelater luminosus | reverse complement strand
TGTTGTAATATATTTCCCGAGGCGCCTAAGCGGTTTTCATCCTATTAACAATAACTTGTGGTGCTAATATTACCTCGCATTCAAGAATATGATGTTGCACTATATCAACATACTTGTAATTTAAGTAAACTTACACCTACTATTATACTATGTCAAAACAGATGACATCGTTTTTCATTTTTTCATAAAAGAAATTTTACAAGTATCTAATATAAATTTTAGACTGCTGAGAGATTGAAGGTGCCCTCTTTTGACATATTTTCTACAGTACAAGATAATTGCTTATTATAAAACTTGAATCTTCTTTTCTGCGTTACTACAATTTTATTAGTAACTTACTGCAGTTTTTTTTTAATTAGGACCAAATAGTTACTGTTTTTACGTAATACTGTAGATGTTGATAGTGGTAGAGCAAATTCTAATTACTCATTACACTTTTAGAACTGTTTAGCATATATTATACTCGAACTAAATTCTGAATTAGGTTGCTCTGGCAATTTAATTACTATTTAAAGTGGTTTAATATATAATTATACCATCATTTAATTTAAAATTAATTACTAAGTAAGCTTATTGTAAAATGCATTTCAGAACTGCATACCATAATATGGTAAGTATTTGAACTCACAAAAACCTTTTAAAAATGAATTCCGTTTGCACTTTGGGATAAAAGCATACGATCCCAAATAATCTGTTCTAAACCACTTAGAAATGTATAATTCATCAGTTGTGCAAGATTCTATAATGATCAGGAATGGTTTTTCAAGAAGGAGAAAAAATATACTCTGCATTTCTTGTCATTTTAGTGTAATAGAACTTTTCTAAAATTATTTTTGAAAAGTATTTAAATATATTTTTTATGCAAGGAAGGTTTTTATATTGTTTCAGTTTTCTTGCTGCTGTAGCTCAAACGCTAGTCATCATATGGTAAAAGATACTTCCTATCGATGTACCTTTACATAAGATAAATTTTCAGGCTTTCAACGGTTTTCTGATTTTGAAAACATAGAAAGTGGTAGCCAACATATTTACTCAACATTGCATAGCTGAATACTGAGTAATGAGTCTGCAGGGCAGTTGTAAGGTTTATTTTCCTTTTGAACAAATTGATTCAACTATTTATCTTAACTTAAAGTCTAATCAGAATAATTTTAGTTTAGTCAGCAGAGTGCAAGCTTCATATAACATTTGCATGCTTATTCATTAAAAAGCTGTTTGCATCTTGCATGTATGTGCATACTAACTTCATCTAGGACTTGATAAATTAATATAATGTAACCTAAAATGCTTTTATTTCTTGATGAGAAAATCACAGTGACATGAAATTATAATGAAGGCACTATCAAGCAATAATATTCTATTAAGTAAAATTCAGATTAGCTCAATAATAATGTATAAACCGCCTGCAATAAGCTTTTAGCAGTGAAGCGTTATCTAGTCACCATATGCAACTCGTTGAGAGAAGTCCTCAAGGTCGCAACTCTCTACATGACGAAGAACTCAAAAAGAGTCGTTTGACCACGGTATTGAAAAAAAATACTAGGGAAAATGATAACCGATGATGATAGCTGTATCTACGCCTACCAAATAACAAAGGCCGCCTATAGCATTAGGAACTGAATTCTGTACCACGATAACACCCATCACTGTTTCGAACTGTGCCAAACAGTATTTTTGTGTTTGTTGCTTTTCGCTCAAAGATTAAATTGACGACACTATCTTTATGGACAACTTGAAGGTTTCCTACTTACAAATATTTTGTTGTATTATTTTGAGAAATTAGGACTTTACCATTAAAACGAGCATTTTGATAAATAACTACCATTTAGAAGTAATATTTTATTAATAAATCTGTTCCGTATTTTTTATTACAATGGTATCTTTATGAGAGCACCTCGTATCGTTTCTATATCGAAAAGTCTATTTTATAAGACGTCTACAAATATAACAGTGTTGTTAAAATTTAATTTCAAGATACATTTGTCTTCAGAATCCAGTTTTTCTTTTTATTCTAAGGGTCAGACATAATAAATTTCAGTAAGTGTCAAACTGTCTAGACAAAGTAATGTGTACGTTATTATAAATTCATTTTTATAGTCTGATATTTTTCTCTAGAGAATATCTAAATGGTAAATGCTTTATTGTATTAATTTTGATATAACATATCTTGTATTTCTTTTATAAAATACTTTTAAATGCAGACGATTCACTGTTTAGGTATGTGTGACCATTTCTTACCAATCAAAATTCTTTCCGTTTGCCTGACTTTGTAATAGGATTTTGTCTCTTAAATGCTTTTGACTTTATTGCTTTCATGAGGGTTCAGTTACCGAGCAAGAACTACAGTCTAGAAAGACTCTTCGATAGCTTCTGCGGCTCTACTTACCGTTCCCTCAGTTAAAGCATCGTTAGTATGGGTGTTTTTGTTAGCAAACATATTTTATTTATCATATTATCGTATTTTCTTCAGAGTTTATCGTTAGAATCTTCTACGAAGTATAGATTTTCCAATACTGTTATTACTGATCAAGTTCGGCCGCGACGAATTCCAATCAATTTGTCGTATTGTTTACTAGCTCCGTTTAAAACGTCATTTTTTGAATATCTAGATGGGATTTTTGAATGATTACTTACCAAATCTCGTTCATAAACCATTAAAGCCTATATTGTTCCTATCTTTAAATCTGGGGATAAAAAATTAGTCAAGAATTACAGGCCAGTGTCCATTTTATTGACCCTGCCAAAACTTTTTGAAAAGATTGTTTATGAAATTGTTTTAAGCACAACAAAAATCATATTTGTACCCAGCAGCATGGGTTCTTGACGGGTAGATCACCTAGTAAGCTATTTAGATTATTTGCTTAAGGCTCAACGTGTACAGGTTGATTCTGTATACACAACCTTTAGCAAGGCTTTCGATAAAATCCACTATAACATTCTTATACATAGACTGGATATTATGGGACTGCCCTTTGATTTACTGCGATGGGTAAAGTCATACATTTCAAACAGATGGCAAGCTGTTAGAATCAACGCATATTGTTCCGATTTTGCCGTGATTACATCGGGGGTACCGCAGGGTTCCCATCTCAGTTCTCTGTTTTTTATAATTTACATCAACGATATAGTCAGTTGTTTAAAAAATAGTAAGTTTCTTTTATACGCCGATGATATAAAAATTTATTACAAGACGACTTAAACCGTCTGTATGATTACTGCCATAATAACAAGCTGTTTTTAAATTTCCAAAAATGCTATACAATATCTTTTACCAGGAACTACTCCGTATTTACATTCCCGTATCACCTCTCTAATCAGCAATTACAATCAGTTTGTTCCATTAAAGATTTAGGAGTTATTTTAGATAACAAACTAACTGTTTCTAAACATATTACTTACATCACAAGGAAATTATACAAAAGCTTAGGTTTTTTGATTAGAATTTGCAGTCTATTTACGAGTATTTGCGGTATCAGAAGCCTTTATTTTGCTTACGTGCGTAGCATAATTAATTGGGCCAGCGTAGTTTGGAACCCACAATACAATACTTATATTAATATGCTAGAATCGATACAGAAAAGGTTTGTAAGTTACCTTAATAAAAAGTTTCATATGCCATCCATCAGTTACAACCACTTGTGTACTGAGTTTGAGCTGTTGCCATTAGCCAGTTCTAGAGAAATTTCGGACTTACTTTTTCTTTACAAGTTGATCACTGGTGTATTGGATTGTACACAAATTTTGGAATTAATTAACATTAACGTCGCTAACCGTTTGACTAGAAACGATTATTTCTTTGCACCTTCTTTCTCGAGAAATAACTCTTTCCAAAATTCGCCATTTGTTCGTATGGTTCGGAGCTTCAATCACAGATGTAGCTCCCTAGATCCCTTCTCAGTTTACTGACAGGTTTTAAATACAAATTAACAACAATTTGCCGCTCTTAACATGAGATTTACGTTTCTTTTTCCAGTTTTCAGAATGTCTATTAAATTAAATTAAATTAAATTATATAATTATACGCATGTACCTGTTTACTGCACTAAACGTTTTTTCACGTTCTTGGGTATAACATGATTATTTAATGCCTTGTACCTTATTTAGAATGATATGATGTTTCTGTTTTGTAGGAAATGTTTGTATTGGGTTCAGACCTGTTTGTACTTCTTTAGATAAATAAATAAATAAATAAATAAAGTTGCCGTAATGATATTTAATTATCATCGTTTAATTTTATACAAGTAAACTCTAGACATCGCTCCTTGGTTTATTTATTTATCCAGACAAGATTCTTGCACCAAGAATTACTGACTTTCCCGAAGCTGGCCATCAAATTCGCCACGGGTTTTGAAGATTTATTAATCTTTCGACGCCCAGCATTTAAAACGCTTGTGCGCGTACCGTTTTAAATTAATTGTTGAGTGTTAAAATTGTGCGAGGATAAACAACGATTTCAAAGACTAATTGTTAGTACTGAGTCTGCATCTAATAGTTATGCCTGAGACCCATTAAGCGTGGACACAATTTATCAGTAGCGTAGACGATAAGTAGTTTCACAGAGCCTCCCCGCTATTGTATAGTCCCAAATGTTGATTTAGTACGTTTGTTGTTCAGATCAAGTAAATCTAGGATCGTAAAATCGTAGAATCGTTCTTTGTGTTATAAAGGAAAATAGTATAGAGACAATTAATATTATAATTTAAAAAGACCTGACAAATCTGCCATAAAGTACTTATCATTAAAATAAGCTTCGGTATATTAGGGGTACCATCAGAGTTTACTTCTGTTAAGCAAAGAAAGCAGTAACGAATTTAATAAATTTGCTGATGTTTATTTTCAGTTTATTTTATAATAAGGTCTTCCTATTTAGGGACAATCTATCGTAATTAGGGGCGATTAATTTGATCCATTTCCTTTTGTATACACGGACTGTAGCACCGAACTGCCCTATCTTCGACCTGCTGAGCTAACCAAGTGGCATATTGAATTACATGTTAACGGTAAGTTACCACTTTTGGGTCACTAATTCCCGTTTTTTCCCGAAATAATTTGCCTTGAAAAATGCATTGATGTTAAAGGGGAATACTTCGAGTGCAAGATTTATTAAGCTACCAAGCTTGGAAGCTTTTCGATTCATTTTCAGCGATGTGATCTGCATGAGATATAGGAACTAATTTATTGTAAGATAAATGTTGACACAGTCAAAAAGCTCTTTTAAGAACAAATTTACTTACCAAGCATTTTCTCATTTTTCAAAAACATCCTCCATCATATTATACGCAAACAAAGTCTTAAGAACACTGGTAAAAAGTTATAGTGGGAACGCCTACAGTAATTCTTATCTTAGAGGGAGCTACCATTTTTAATTTAATTGTTTTTTAATTTCTTTTAGTGAAGTATTTTTGTGTTTTCTGTGCATTACATAAAGAAGATAAAGGTTCATATTCTTAGCCTACACACTTTTATCGCACAAAGCTAGTTGAAGTTTCACAAAAGCTCGTTGTTATAAGGGTTATGAGTGCCTCATTTTTATGATAAATCAATAGCTCGAATGCTTTACAACAGTTTTCCTGAACACGGTAATGTGATTGTTATTTGCTTTAATTTGCATGAACAAGTAGGTACATACATCGATCGTATATATGACGTATGCATTATGTTTGCATATGCATTTGCGAATATTGCTTTCTTCTCGTTTTTCAGTTATAATATACGAGTAGAATGTATGACATATGTACTTACCCCTGTAGCATATAGATAAAGTTGAAAAAGCAGTTAAGAGTGGACAGCAACAAATCAGCGGTACTAAGGTTTACGAGAAAGTAGTTGGTGACGGACCTCATTCTTCTATGAGCTGGAAAAAATAAAAGCACAAATTAAAGAAATGCGATTCTATTCCCTGGAAATGTTCGTTTTCTGAGAGCTTTTGAGAGTTTTGTTGTGTGGGTAGGTATAATGACTACATTTTTATTCTAAGTGAAGCAGGTGCAATTCTATTTTACTGCCTTCGTTTTTCATTCGCTTACATGAAAACCATTATATTTCAGTTCAGTTTATGTTTTATATTTTTTCTGCCGGTTAGTATTTAACACGATACCTATCTTTTGTAAAAAAGCTTTTTTTTCTTTGAAATAAAATGAATGTGACCCAAATATAAAAAAATTAAAGGTCTACAAAAACATCTAGTCAATAATATTACCAAAGAAACTATGATTTTCATATTTACTAGTTCAATAGAATTAATTAAGTAAATAAAATAAAATCTCACCGTCTACTCACATACATGCAATTAGATTACTCGTCGAATGTAATGCGAAGGTGACAAATACAATAAATACCAACAATAACAAAAATAAACCTGCATTTTCCTGTAAAAATTTTATCCTGATTAGTATAAGAGTAAAATAATTGATTTGTAGACTAATAGCATTCTACATACGAACAGTAAATGGCCAATTTTAAACATTTCAGATGATGATACGTAAATATGCTTATCATATATTACTAGAACTACCGGTGTGTAGAATTAAATCTTATCAAGGACGGTGATCTAATCTTTAGTTTCCATGTTTTACTTGAGTATTCATTTCGGAAAATGTTTCCGGATGGCCTAGTATGTACATAGTAAATAGCATCATTTGTTTACAAATCTAATACAACGCAAACGCTTGCTTTGATTCACGCAACTTGAAATTCTGTTATTTTCCTACAGTTGCCCGCATACCGCAACATTGCAGAGTAGAAAAGATGAGCTTTCGGAGTTTTCATATTTACAAGCACTGAAAAGAATATCGACAAACTGCGGAAAATATGCTTATTATTATCGTTATGATTTACAAAAAAAAGAGAAACTTGCCAGCTTCTGTAGATATGCTGATTGGCAAAATAAACATATTCAAGCTTCATACAGCAAGTTTGTAATTCAATATCGATATTAATTGCGCAGCATTCAAATTGAACCCAATTATGCCTTTTTAGTTACAGGAAGCGATGCACGTTATTAGTGTGCACTGAAAGACTTATTAATAGAGTGCGGATTTATAGGAATAATGAAATAAGTGCGAATCGCAATTAAAGGAATCATTTAACTAATTTTCATAATGCTTTTTTTGCTTTTTTTGGAACTTTTTGCTATTTTTTAGAATAATGCTTATTTTGTGCATCTTTTGTCAGTCTCAAGAAAAAAATCATAATATCCTTATACTTTTCTTGTCTACAGTATATTTATTTTCTGTTTCTTCAAAATACTTTCTATAAATTCTTTCTCTAGCAGCAATTGTCTACATTATTTTTTTAAACATTTTGTTTTTACGGTAAATTTCGTGACAATATTTTCAATTTTCATTATTTACCGTTATGTATTGAGTACCGTCTGGACGCTCACCGTTCCGGAGCCTATCGGGGCCGTTACACATTGTCCCGGCAGTTCTTTGTCCCTAGGATAAGCTGTGAAAACAATTAGTTCTTATAGGTTTTAAGATTTATTTGACAAATGCTTCAGTTTTACTGGCTTACTTAAAGTGTTGGTATCGTGCGTGTATGTAATGTTGCTGGTAGATTGAAAAAGTTTCGTTTCATTTTATTATAACTAAATCTTTTGTGTTGTCTTCTGTTTTTAATAAAATAAGACTGTGTTACAATGCCAAAAGTTAAAACGAGTATAGAAGAGTGGATTAAAAATATACTAGAAATAAGGCTGGACGGTAGTAGACTATTTTGCAGAGTGTGTGTTAAAACGGTAAGGAGTAGAATAGATTTTAAATATAATATTCTTTAATGTTCGTTTTAATAGATCCAGTGCGACAAAAAGTATAATGGAATACAACATACAAAGACCGCTATTCACAAGGAAAATGAAAATAAGCTGAAACAACAAACTATTTCAAAAGTAGTTGCCTCTGGATCTTCTATTCGATCTGAAGAAAAAACTTTTCATTTTGATTTATGCAATACTTTGATATCGGCAAATATTCCTTTCAGAAAATTAGACAATTATGCATTTCGAAAATTCTTAGAAACATATTGTAAGAGATCGATACAGTCCGAAAGCACTCTACGAAAAAACTATTTAGATACAGTTTATAAAACAGTCCTTCATGAAATTAAAAATATAATTGCAGACCATTATATCTGGTTTTCTGTCGATGAAACCACCGATGAGTGCGGTAGGTATGTGGCTGGTCTCATTATTGGTATATTACATGAAGCTACTTCAACCAGGCCATTTTTAATATATTTGAAAGAACTAGATAAAACCAACAGCAGCACCATAACAAGATTTATTAACGAGGGACTCGCAAACTTTCTTCTTCCTAATGCAGTCCCAACTGAAAAAAGTCTGTTAATTGTGACGGATGCGGCTGCATATATGCTAAAAGCAGGTATTAATTTAAAAGTTTTGTATAGTAATCTTACACACTCTACTTGCGTAGCTCACGGATTAAACCGAGTAGCAGAAACTGTGAGGTCTGAATTTCCTCTAGTTAACGAGTTAATTAAAAATGGCAAAAATTGTTTTTTTAAAAGCGCCATTGAGGGTACAACGATTTAAAGACAAACTGCCTAATATTCCGCTTCCACCACAACCAGTCATTACTAGATGGGGAACATGGTTGGATGCGGCTGTGTATTGCGCAGTTAACTTCGCCAGCTTCAAAGAAATTTTGTTAGAATTTTCGGAAGATGCATCCCAATCAGTTAAAGACTGCCAAAATATTTTAAAAAATCCGTAACTACAACAAAACCTTGCATTCATCAAAGCAAATTACGAGTTCATCAGTGAAACTATCACCAAACTTGAAACACAAGGAAGTGAGCTAACAGAAGCAATATTTGCCAAATTTGAGAACGTGCTGGCTAAAAACGAAGGTTTAGCAAGATTGAAGACCATTGCAAGTATTTTATCAGGCGAAATAGTCAATAACTTCGACTTGGAACTATTGTTACTTGCAAAATTTAAATATGCACCGATTACTAGTGTTGACATTGAAAGACTATTTTCTCTTTACAAAGACACCCTAACTGATAAAAGAAGAAATTTCCTTATGGAGAATTTAGAAAAGTGCATAATAATTATGCATTTTAGAGTTCAAAGTTTTTAATAACAATTCATTTTTTGTTTTCTTATAATAAATACTTTGTATAATAAAACCTAAAACCTGAAACTTTAATTTTTTTTCCTGCATATTTTAAACTTATTTTTAATTTTTGTGTTATTTTTTAAGCTTTTTTCCTTGAATTTTTACGCTTTTTTAAGAACTTTTTTATTGTTTTTTTATGCTTAAAAATCCGCACTCTACTTATTAATATACAGAAGTGTGAATTCGGTTTATCTTCACGGTTGTTTTTTGTTGTTTAGTGCCTCGTTGGAATCGAGCAATAAATTTCCAAGCAATATCGAGAATTTTAGTAAACAGTTGGCTAATTTTTAGATTTGTCTGATTTTAGGTTTTTCTAACTTTTTTTCTCCTCCTTCAGTTTATCTATCCCTTTTTTTTTGTTTGAAATCTGAACATTCCATTTGGGTGCTATATGTATCTGTGTATCTAGAATATGGTCAGATTGGCTCAGAGAACTATCAATCTAAAGACTCCGGGATCAACCAGTAAGTACGTTGAAGAAAAGGGGCTACCTAACCAGGTTTGTTAATTTAATTTTAACTGCGGATGAAAACCAAAAATAGTTTAGTCGCGTATTAAACTTTAACAGTCACAATGTTTCTGCGATTAGTAAACAAAAGTTTTGTTGCTATTGTTTTCAGTGTAAGGCCGAAATCCAAAATTTGAACCTTTCTCCAGGTCAACCCATTAGTAATTAAACGTTATGCCATCAAAAAGGTCCGAAACATACACAGATTTCGGTATCAAATTAAACCAGTCTGATATAATATGGCGGTTTTTGTCTGTAAAATATTTCTTGATTTGCTCTTACACAAATAATTTACATTTGTATTGTTTGTTTATTTTTCTAAGTTGTACTGAATCCCAAAAAAACATCTTGAACTTGTACTAATTACATGAATATATTATAACGGTCGTGCGATTATTAATTTTGAGAGAAGACTACTTTTCAAGTTATACTAAACCTATCTTTGCATCTTATGTTAACTACTTACTGACTGTACAGCGTGAATATAAAGTAACGCATAAAATTCATATTTTTTTATGGGCGAGTACGGGGGTGGTTTGATATGTCTTTAGATTAACATAGAACGAAGTACTTTTTCGGTCAAAATCAATTTTATTTTTCTACATAGTCTCCTTTTAGGTCTATATACTTCATCCATCGATGCTCCAACTTTCCGATCCCCTTCAAAAAATACGATGTCTGAAAGTCTGCAAAATACGCGTCCACGGTGGCTATCACTTTATCATAGCTCGTGAATTTCTTTCCCCCAAGCCATGTTTTCATGTTTGGAAAGAGAAAATAGTAGCTCGGGGCCAGATCTGGAAAATACGGAGAGTGGGGAACCAACTCGAAGCCAAGTTTATGAATTTTGGCCATCGCGATCATCGACGTGTGAGCCGGCGCATTGTCATGATGAGAGAGAACTGTTTTCCTCTGCATTCGAGGTCGTTTGGACTGGATTCGTTTCTCCAACCTGTCAAATCATGTAGGATAATACAATCCTGTTGTTGTTTTTTCTTTTTACAAATAGCCTATGAACAATATGCCATGTGAATCCCAAAAGACAGTCACCATTACTTACGCCTTCTTCAGAGCAGGTTTGCTTGTTGAAGTCCATTGTTTGGCCTCTGGTGTGTTATATTGGACCCATGTTTTATTAACAGTTACAAATTTCTGCAAAAAGTTCATTAAATTACGCTTAAATCGATCATACAGCTTTTTTGAGATGTTTATGCGCACGCGTTTTTGGTCCAACGTCAACAAGCGCTGCACCTATCGCGCGGACAGCTTTCTCATGTGCAAATCTTATGTAATATTTTAAAGACGCGTTCTGTTGATATGCCTGCGGTCTGTGCTATCTCTCTTATTTTCATTCGACGATCATCTAACACGTTTTTGTGGACTTTTTCGATGCTATCTTCAACGGTTGCTGTTTTTGGCGTTCCCGGGCGCTTTTCATCAAACACACTCGTACAGCCACGTTTGAACTCTGTCACCCAGTTTTTACAGTAGTGAACAAAGGGGCAGACTCCCTGTAGACAGCGTCCAACACGGCTTTTTCTTTCGTTGGAGTTTGACCCTTCAAACGCAAAAATTTCATAACTGAACGATATTCGACTGGCCTCATTATTTACAAATTATTGACATCGACTGACACAAAAGACTGTCAAACAAAAACTACGCGTCCAACATTGGTGACATTTTCAGCAGTGCCATTTGAAGGATGGACCATCGTAACTATAAAAGCATTTTGACCTGTGGCGCCATCTTCATGGTCAGCCTAAACACTTATCAAACCATCCTCGTATATTGAAAAATTCTAAAGCAGGTCGATTCTTTATTGTGAAAATGCACATTTTGATGTTGCAATGTTCCAGCATTCATTTGTTTTGAAACAATGACGTTATCGTCAATTTTTTAAATAGAAACCTACTAATAGTACCTTTGTACCTGTTGTTGACTGATAGTATAAGAATTTCTATGCTTTACTTGTAAAAATGGACGGCAGTTTGAACATTTACTTGGCCAATAGTTAAAATTAAATAGTGTATTTGTATATGTGGTTGGTGCTCTCACTTACACAAAATAAGTAACAAAAGTAAAAAATGGCGTTGCAAAACATTTCTGTACCTAAAAAATTAGAAATTTCTTTAAGTTTTACTCGAAGATTTTCCATCGTCTAGGGAATAACAAGATCCATCGAATTCGCAAAAAGAATCAGGGCATTTCCATTTAAAAGATTGACGATGGCGTCTTTGTTTTGAAACAAATGACTGCTGAAAGGTCATTGTAACATTAAAATGTGTATTTTCATAGTAGAAAATCGACCTGTTTTACAATTTTCCGATATACTTCCTCATAAAAAATATGATTATAATGTGTTACTCACGCTGTAGATTCATCTTACATGGGATTATTTATATGTAACTACCTTACATTCCGAGTCTTGAAAGGCATTAGCAAGAATAAATCCAAACACTAATAGCGTGTAATGGTAGAATAGAGTATTGCAGAAAGATTGCATTTTTACTAGTTCATTATTCTTTAATTTGCTAATGCATCTTCATCTGCTAGAGATTTATAGTTAGCGGCACCTGTCGTTCCATTTTGATAAACTTTTAGAACACTGCGATAGGCATTGATTGACTCACTGCCCTGAATGGACATTCTAAGCAAATACCGACAGAAACAGTAGGGAGTGTCAAGAAGCGTGCTAGATTCACCAAACGCTATTCCCAGATTTAACTCCTACCAACTTTCCAACGTCAGCAAGTAGAAATCAAAATGTCATCACTGCCAACCGCTAACAACACGGCTGTCCTATAGTTTAATGTTATTAAAATTGTTGTTGCGGCGGATTCAGTCTTTTCTAAATTATAATTTTTTCAGCGAAAGTATAAGGTACAATTGAAAATCTGATAAACATTAATCCCCTAGTTTAAATATTTCGAAATCATATTTTATGAGTTACAACTTTTTGTCAAGTAAATTAAATCAATTTGTTACTTACACGGTGCTGGTTTGTTCCAAGTTTAATTAGATTTTGTTATCAAGACTAAGTTAAAGAATTACAAAAAAGTTTCTTTTCAGGAATAAAAGTTGTGCTTTTGAAAGGTTTCTACAAAGTAACAAATTTGATTATTACGACCTGTATAACAAAATTTTCATAACCATTCATATTTTTCTAATATAACTTTTATGTATAAATTAGGTATTTTGCGTAAGTGAAGGCTTTCTTTTAATTTATGTTGAAGGTTTATTAAGTTTTCTTATTCTCTTTGATCTTAATTGCTTGAAAGACAAACTTGTATCTGTACTAGCTACTATTTTCTTACCCCAAGGTCCTTTTAGCAACTCGAATAATAAAAAATTAATTCTCCACGTGTCTAGGTTGTTTGGCTGTTAAATCGGTGCAAGTAATATCAAGCAAGTTGAATAATAATTTTTTTTCTAGCAGTACTACTATATGACTAATTTACTGAGTTAAATTATCGTACCTATCCTCCTCTTTGATACTAAAATCTATTTATCCCAGAAATCATTTATCTTGTCCTCACAACAGCGAATGACAACAATCGCATCATCGATTACATGGTCTTTTAGATGGTTTTAGTTCTTGACATATTTCACTTATACTCATATTTCTATGATGTTCCACCCAGAAAATAAAGGCTTACCTTTTACGGCTTTTTCTTTCCTTCTGTTCGCTAAGTTTTTTTTCATATTTGTAATCTTTGTTAAGAAATTCCCAAACTTTCTTGTTATCCATCTTAAGCTTTTAGAAAAGTTACGTGGCTTCCAATAACTCTTAAGCACGATTGCATTACATAATTTGTTTTGAATTACGAGTGTAGGCTGATGAAAGAATTGACGGGCAATTACACCTTTAAGCTACAATGTACCTATATTTCTTCAGAGTGATAGGTAATAAGGAAAATTGGAAATTCCATATATACGACAGCAGGCTGATAAAGCATGGAGCAATTGAAATAAAACAAAGATCTTTGATTATTTTTTAATATAATCCCCATCAAGTTCAATACACTTTCTACATTTAGATATCAACAAAAATAAACCATTAAAATAAATATTTTCTTTCCTTGTTCTTCAAAAACGTTTTTAACTTCTCACTTTAATTCATCATCGCTAACAAATCTTCCTCCTCTTAAGTGCTCTTTCAATTTTCTAAACAGAAAATAGTTACAAGGGGCTAGATCTGGGCTATTAGGAGGTGGTTTAATTCTTTCAAGTCCAATCCACTCAACACATCCCTCACAACACGATCTTTGTGAACAGGTGCGTTATCGTGCAAAATCAAAATTTCATTTTCAAGTTTCTTCTCCCGTTTTGCTATGAATTGCATCTTGCAATTTTGTCAAAACTTCAGCATAGTAGTTTCCCGTTATACTAGTTTTATGTGGTAGGTAATTTATTAATAAGACTCCTTCACAGTCCCAGAAAACTGTGGCCATAATTTTGCCTGCAGATGGTTAAACTTTGAATTACTTTGGTGGTGGAAACTCTTTGTGTTTCCATTTCATGGATCATAATATGTAACCGGTAAAACCCCGAAAAGAGGCCTACAACCCGTACAGAAGGGATCGGTAGGTGTTATAGTCCTCTAGCTCAAAATCAAAAACGGGCGTAGTTCAAGGTGAACTTACCTCAAAAGCTATAGAAGGCTTTATTTAAACTCAAGAAACTAAAATCTGGTCTAGAAATGTCAAAATAGATAACATAAGGGCACCAGAAGCTATAAAATCAAAACAATGTGTCAGCCAACGTAGTTTCTCGCCGACCGACACCCTGTATGTAAGCACCTAAATAAAAAACTACTGAAATAGCACTAGACACTGTATTCATACACTAATCCTCTCCATAACTTACCCGAGATAGAGACAAATACAAAAAAAGGTTTACTGAAATTCGAGCTGTTTCTCATATAACCTTGCACAATAAAACCAAGTGCCCAGCTCGTAGGCACAAAACTTACACATGCAGCGGTCGAAGTCCAGATTTGCCTCAAAGCCGGCCCTGCATACCCACAGTTCTATAATTGTGATTAAAGCAAACGTATATATAAATAATAAACGGCTCACTTCAATGCCTGGTTTACAATTATGCTTACCCTGTAGAATAAATTCGCAAATACATAAAAAAACAAAATTTTTGTTTACTTTGAATTTATTAACATTAATAAACAAAACTCTCATAAATGAGATTTATATGAAATTCGTTACACAATCCAAAAAAAATAATTTAAATATCAAACAGTTTTAAATGAATTTACTAGTTCAGTTAATTAGAAAGTTTGAAATAGAAGTTAATCGAATAATTAGCATGAATTAATACATAAGTTGCACTTAACTGTCTATGAAAACCCAAATGAATTCAGAACTGGATCATATACTTTAAAAGCTAAAAATTCGTCTAACTATAAACTGAATTCACCACGCATTTAAGCGAAATATTAATTAAATCGATGTCCCTTAAACGTTCATATACAAAACTGCCTATCAAATTTATTGGTTTATTTACTTTAAACACATATATGCTTGCAAAAGAAATACCACAGGCTAGAACGATACCTTAATATTAGTTACACATCTGGTCCGAAAACGACTCCAATGCCAAAGCTTAAAGTGGCGGCCTCTACAAAGGTTGGTAGAATTATCAAACAGGCGTTGGCACGGTCTCTGAGCAAATTGGAATGCTCGATGCTGCTTTAGGCGTCCACTAAAACACCGCGATACGTTTAGCGACGTTATTCCAGTTCACAGCATTAAATTTTCTAAATGCCAGCTTTACACTCGTTATTACACAATGTCCAATGCTAACATACAGGTTTTTTAAACGAAAAAATTAAAAATATGGAAAACAGTTTTCAAAACTCCAAAGCACAGTTCGAAGTTTCACAAATTCAAATTGTTTCAGTGATTTAAAACCACTAACGCGGAAGAGGTTAATTCACAATCCAATACGAGATCGATAAGCAGAGTTGAAGTTCTTTCAATTGCGATACACAAAACATAGGCACAGGAAAAAATGTTCTCTGCATTCGTAATCTTCTTTATAAAGATCCACCTAACACAGGTGTAACAAAATCCTTGGCACCAGCTTCCACAAGATTTTTCTATACTAACGAAAATCGTTTATTTAAACACTACAAATTAGAATTACGATATCACAATCGCCTCAATGCTCTCGCCAGAAATACATTATTACCACACCAAAGGCCAAACTATTTTCCCCTAACTTTCGCGCCTTTTTCCTTAGACAAACCTGTCTCGAGGCTGCAAGCCCCGTCCACAAATATGCCGCAAGCGAGAATCGAAGACCGATTCACGCCCGTACGCGAACAAATGCACGACAAACTCTGTCTCGAACGGAAAATCTAAGGTACGCCAGTACATTGTAGAGTCGGCACAAATTCTCGCCAAAACACTTGTCGGCCTCTGCGGTAAAACTAAAGGGAAAAGCTATTCTTTATCTAGACGGCTTAATATCCGCGCGCGCTTTAACAAAACACCATGACAGCATTTCCAAGAAATAAATAAAATATAGAAAGAAATTAATTCTTTACCACAAATGAAATTTACGGTAATTGTTCGATATAGCTGTCCCTAGGAAAGCGCCGTTTTGAGAGCAAAGTTTTTGGTATCAGCACATAGATAATTACTCACAGAACACAATTAGGTGGCCGGAGGCCAAGAAAATTAATCCAATCTTGGTGAAACCGATAAAAGCACATCTGAGGTTATGTTACACGATAGAAACAATGAAGTTGACAACTAAATCAGCTGCTGCACACACACCAACCGCCTACTGTAACATGACCCACGAATAAATTTTATTCACGGTTACTGTCATTCGCAAAATGGCGGTTGTGTATGCTGGCTGCAATCTTCGTGTGTCAGAGGCTTGTGTGCAGCAATCCTGAGCGTCTCACCGATTTTCTCGTTGACCACGGGATGCTGCGGCGAGAACTGGATTGCCACAAATGTGGACAAGCCATCAATTGAGGGTGATCGAACATCCTAGACAGGTACCTCGTCGGATTAAGTGCGATGTGCTTAAGAGTGCGAGGGTCGGTATGTGGTTTGCTGATTCGAAGTTGACGGTAGAGAAAACATTTTATTTCCTGGTAATGTAGTGCATGCAACCCTATCCTCGGCAGTAATACATAATGCGGGAACTGAGGTGCTCTCGAAAAACTGTGGTCGACTGGTCATCATACTGCAGAGAGGTGTGTGTGTGCATTGGCTCATTGAACGCTCGGAGGTACTTGGTGGACATGGTGTTGAAATAAATGAAGCCAAGTTTGGTAAACTCAAGTACAATCCGGAAAAGCGCAGTAAAGGACAATGGGTGTTTGGGGGTTTTGAACGTGGTTCAAAACGTGTCTTTCTTGTGCCCGTCCCAGATTGTACTGCGGATACCTTGGTTGGCCTAATTCGACAGTGGATTCGACAAGACACCACCATTGTCTCCGATTGTTGGCGATCTTACGCCTCCCTGCAAGCTGGGGGCTTTGATCACTTCACAGTGAACCATTCGCTGAACTTGGTGGATGCTGAGGACCCTAACGTCTACACACAAGACGTTGAACGTTTGTGGAGGGATGCTAGGGGATTCATTCTCCGTTATGGAAGAAAAAAAGAGCACTTCGTGGGTTATCTGGCAAAGTTCCTGTTTAAGAGGGTCGATCCGGATATTAGGATCCATCGCTTTTGTTCAGCTGCTGTATCTTCCCCCGTAAAGCCAGCTGGCCTGCAAAACGGCCCTTTTCAGGACCACAAAGCAATCTGAAAAAGACTTACTGTTTCGACGAAGGAGTCACCATCTACAAAGATACAATACAATAAAACTTTATGTGTTTCATTTATTTATTACACCCCAATTCTAAGTATTTAGGTTGGTTGAAGCTGCAGGTTACTTTCTTTGATGAATCCCACCCCAATCTTGCGGGGGACCAAAGCGACGGGGTGGTTAGGTTAGAAGTAGTAAAACAATGATATTTTTAAAGAATTCCACCCAATCTTGTGAGGGGGGCGAAGCGAGGGGTGGTTAGGTTAGAAACAGTAAAACATTCATTTTTTTAAAGATTTCCACCCCAATCTTGTGCGGGGCCGAATTGAATGAATGAATTCATTCATACTTTAGCGGGGTCAATGTTTTCCAGGTAATTTAGGGAAATGGTGGTACTGTCGGTTGGTACACATTCAGAGAGTAGTAAGAACGTAGCCGCGATATTATGGTATCATGGCAGTCGGTGGGTTTGTGAAGTGTCAAATTCGTCGATTTTCGAAGTTTTTTTAAAAACTTTCGAAGAGTTTGGCGTCGGAAAGGCCTTCCGTAGGTGTGTTTTGATTCTTTGATTGAATATACATGCATTGGTAAGGTTGAATGTTTACTGTAGAACTTAAATCCTAGGGATAGCTATATCGAACTGTTACCAAAAGAGTAAACATCCGTGGCACCCACCTAGCGCTGACCTTTGACATCACCAAACGGTCATGACATATGGTCCCAACTCGTTCTTTACTAATCTGCACAGCTTTAGCAATCTGAGCAATCCAAATTCGTCGATTTTCTAAGATTAATTGTTTAACTTTTCTGACGTTTTTTTTCAGTGATGACAGAATTGGACGACCACTGCGGGCGTCATCTTATAGAGACTCTCTACCCCACTTAAATTGCTTTGACCAAAATTTTATGGTTTTATACGATGGGGCAGATTCACCATAAACTACTGACATGCGGTCTTTTATATTAGTTGGAGACAGTTACTTCCTTCGTGAAAAATTTAATTATGGCACGGAAACGAAATATTGGACATTAAGGTTGCAGTATACTGCAAAAAATTACCAAATAAAACATCATTTTCACGGTAGCTAATTAGTATGAAGGAGTTCTCTATACTGCAATTTACCGAAAAACATATATTTTGAACGTTTTTATAAAAAAAATATAGTTAAATTTTAATAATAAAAAAATGCAATATATTGTCAATTTTAGCGCTATTTATAATTTATTCGAAATTTTTCTTGAATTTTCATAATCTGCAGGATTTGGCGCAGGAGGTGATCTAAACAGTTTTAATCTATAAGTTTTAATAATTCCGTAAATGCATTATTTATTATGTTTTCGATAAATTATCTATAATTTTTCTTCACAGTAGCCCATGCGTATCCCCGATCGTGCTCAGATCTTGTCATTTCCGAATGCAACCATTTAGAAACACAAAGCAGTTAAAAAAGTTCACAAATATAACTTTATAATCGAATTATTGACAATATATTTGAAATCCATTTTCATAGCAAGCCTGTAGACAAGGAAAGTAGGGAGACAAGGATAGACTTCCTTTCAACTCTGAAAACACCCGTCTTTGTTGAAAGATAGGCTCCTTTTTTATTTTAACTAGTAGGTCTCTATTTATTTCCCTGCTTGTAAAAATTCAAGAGTTTAAAGGGTTTAAGGTGGGGATATCGCCCTGCCTTTAGATATGGGCTTATAGTAAGTCTTATTTACTTGAAATTACGAAAACCTTAGGTTTTTTTATGGAAAAAGAAAGTTGTAACTTGATGCTATATTATAAAGGTTTGTCGTAAAACTAATTTTAGTAAGCATAATTT
>VTPC01002934.1:0-25787 GCA_011009095.1 Ignelater luminosus | reverse complement strand
TAAGCAGAAAATTCTTTTTTATTACAGAAATAGTTTAGTCAAAAACGGGGCAATTTGTTATGTGACAACTTAAAAAAGCAATTAATTTACCACTGCAACAAACAGTTTCAAGAACTTTTTATTGAGGATAATAGCATAAGAGTTTTTTATCAACGAGATGTTCTAACGACAGATTTTTTATTTACTTGCATGTTTAAGCTGATTTTTAAAATTGATGAGTTTTTGTTTGTTATCTTATTGTCTTATTGCAATTGGATTATGCATACAAAATGTATTAAATATTTTTACAGAACATATTATGATGTATATTTGTTTTTGTGTATCTGATAATTTCATAAAAATTTAAACTTGTAACACTAATTAAAGTACATAAATTCAAACACATTACACACAAAACTGGATGTAAAATGAAGAATAATTTTGTGTTTAGTTTCTGATAAAAAATTAAAAGCGTAACGGCTTTTTTATTTTCTAATAATTATTGTATTCCAATGTCCATATAGAACGTTTGTTGATCTGTACTGTTATGTCCTACGATAGTAAACACAAACCTACACTGCTATGATTCCAAAGCCTATTATAACAAACTTCCATGTTAATGGAATTTAAATTTTTTTATTAACGCATATTAAAACCCAAAACTAAATAATATGATAAAAGCAAAACCCAAATATTTCAAGAAAAATAGATTTTAACCAAAACATTAAATTTAATTGTAAATCAGTAAACATAAATATTAACAAAACAAAGATTAATTAAAATCTCGTAGGTACTACTTGCCAAAACTTTATTTATATGATAGTATAACAATATCCCTAACTTTCTTTAGTTTAAATTTTCAGATTCTTACCTTAAATATAATGCTCCTGAAACACATTAAACTTTGAAGATGGCAATGAAAAGAAAATTTTGTAGTCTTTTAACAAACGCTATCGCTTCAAGAATTTATACACAAACGGAACTATTCAATTTAAATACAATTTTCACTTCTAAAGTTGACATTTACCAGCTATTAATTACACGAACGATCAACTCTGAATTGCAAAGCATTCCAGTTGGCTGCTTGGTGCACAAAGATAATAAAACAATTTCTTTCGTTTGGTTAGTCGGATCATGTAATACATACAAGAATATTTTTGGGGGGGTTAGGAATGTTAGTAAGATTTTTTATTGTTATTTTGATTTCTCTTTACAAAAAAGCACAAGAAATAAAAATTTCCTCAAAAACGTTCTCGTTAAAATGTTTTTAGTCTGATTTTATGACAGTGTAAAAAATTTCCAAGACGTCATCTCAAGTAAAACGAATGGAACATCTGGAAAAGCAAAATATCTAAGAGATTAATCTAAGGCTTCAAAAATATTAGGCAACCACTGAAATATTTACCATTTCTTTTTGTACTGTGTCAAGAAGTTTTGGGACTATTTAACAATAAGGTTATTGCTTGTTGCTGCAATCATGAAAAGCCTTCGTTTTTATAGATGTAATTTTCGCCAGTGTTTTCATTCTGAGAGTCTTGTTAATTAATTAATTAAATAAATGGTTCTGTGTAAATACATAACTATTTTAATAATGTTGATATTATTAGAGTATAATAATTAGAAACCTTTGGACCTGTAAAATAATATTATATTTATTAAAAGTCCGTGTATAATAAAATAGTTTCGAGGCAGACCATATCAAAAACCTAATAAGTTGGCACCTTAAAATATTTAATAACAGATTGATATTTCCTAATTCGTTAAAACAAGAAAAAATTAAACATTAGACTATCATATATCAAAATGAAACAAGAACGAAAGCAATGTGTTTGCAAAACATTTTCTGAAATCTCAAACAAAAAACAAATAAGAGTAGTGATGAAGTTCGAATGTTTCGTATGTTATATCACTGTTAAGAGCTGTTGTTAAAGTGATAATGTTAGTACCGTTGTTTGTAATAATAAATAAAATAATTAGCATTATTTATTAGCACTTTATAAACAGGTTAACAAGTTGTTGCAACTGTCGTGAAACCGTAAAGAACCTAACTGATCAACTGATGTGAGTTGATGTTGGGCTGAGATTCAAAGACTAAGAGAATTTATAAAACGTTGACAAGCTTTTTATATTACCAGTGCATGTAAAGAGCGAAGTTCTGCAGTTTTCGCAGACATCAATAATAAAGATGTTCTGAAAATTTTCAACAGAAATTTTGTGTTAGTTCCTTTAAGAGGAATTAGACAAAAGCAAAATTCTTTACCTTTACTATTTATTCAAAGAAACATTTTAGTAGTTTAAAGAGAATTGCTTCATTGTCTAAGCGATATTCTTTTCTACGACTGTGTAAACCTTTAAAATAGTTCTTAAGAAAAATTAAAGTATTTTTAAAAGGGATTAACTGACAAACGGCAAAACCTTTTTTTGCGAAGGTTTAGGGCAGTGATTCTCAACCACTGTGCCGCGAGATTTTTGAAATGTGCCGCCACTACGAATATCCATACATAAGCTACGTCAGAAAAGTAGTTCGACTGGTTCTACCTTCGAAGCGGGGACTGACTGAACCAATGCGCATGACTGTTACAGTTCTGGACTGGTTCTAAATTTAACCCAAACAAAGCTAGTTTAGTAAAATTCTTTTAAATCTATGTTATCGTTAGTGTGCCGTCAAATTTTTAAATTATTAAAACGAAACGAAAACGAAAAAAAGGTTGAGAATCACTGGTCTAGAGCGTAGAGTTACATTCCTAAAAGTACATGTTCTTAAGGTGCCTGTGAACGCTTGAAATCCAACCCATATTTGGTTCTTCGAATTTTTCGTCTCAAATGCTTATTCTTATATAGATTTGAATATAATCTTCATATTTCTCTTCATGAAGGTTTCAACTAGAGTGGAAACTATAAAAGGCTAATTACTGTTATTGTTTACAGTTATTAGGTTAATTTAAATATGGTAAAATATAACCAAATTCAACAGCATTATTTTTACAGTTTTTGTTAAAAATCTGTTTTATATTATAGTTTCCACTATTCGCCTATTTTTTATAAAACATATAAACAAAATAGCGTGTTGATTACATCATTATTGAAACTATTAAAAGACAAATTCCAGCACCATGCACGTCCGCAATTGCAGGATTCTAAACCTTCCAACAATCAATAGACGCAACACACATTATCGCTATGAGTAAAGTTATTTTAGAGAAAACGTAGCCCGGTGCAATTTTACGGTTTTTTTAAATACTGCACAGTACCTACTAAACATTCTTATTACTTCAGTTTAGTTTAGTTTATTTCTAGTCTTTTACCGATGGCATTGAATATATAATTTATTATACTTATATACTACTTAAAATAGAAAATTTGATAAACTTAATTAATTTATGTGATAATTTGAGTCTAAAAAAGCATTAAAATTTTGGTGTGCAACAACACAGATGCAATTACATAATCTTTCTCATCACCTTACATCAGTAATTTTAGTATACACACAATTTATTAATTATTAGTACTATGTGCTTTATTATTTATAAGCATTAAGTAAAAGATAATATTTAGACATTTATTACCACTTACCAGAATTTATATGGACTATAATTTTAAATCTTGGTTTATAAAGACTATATTATATTTTTATATTTCTGGCTACTTTAAATACAACATTGCATATTAGAATAAAAGCTTGGTTAACTTACTCAACTCAATCAAAGCTTTAGCTCATTCCAAATAACTAATTAGGTTATACTAGACCAAACCAAGCATATTGCCTTTTTGCTTTGTTTGTTAACCAACCTATTTGGTTACTTTATACTAGGCATTAAGTATCTGGTTTATTGTTAATTTAGCGGTTCTGATTTTTATTAAAATAGTTGAACATTTGGTTAATTTACATGTTCCTAGTCAAGGTACAAAATGATCAAGTGTCTATTTTAGCTTTAATAGAATTTTGTTTCTGCGGAATGCTCTTTTGTGTTTGAATAAAAGTTGTAAATATTCACATTTGTAAGCAGTCTTGAATAAAAGCGTTTGTCAACCATTACCAAAAGCAGTACTTTACTGTAAAATAAGTTTGGCTTACTTTTGAGTATTTACTTTTTGCTATTAGTTGGCCTCTCTGTACTTGAATGTGCTTCATCGAGCGGGTTCTCTAATTATGATTAAAAGATCTTTACTGTAAAATATTTCTATTTTTCTGAGTTTGAATATTTACAGTTAGTTATTTTCGTTTTTTTAATGTCAGCGTTTTTGCCTGTAATGTTAGCAAACTAAATTCGAAGCGGTCTAAAATCTGATTTTAAATTGAAGTGTAAGCAATGGTAACCACAGGGGGTGGATGTTTCCAAATTTAGGAAATCTGTGCGGCAATAAAATATGCCATGCTTGTCAAATAAACCTTACATTAAGATACAGGATAAAGTTAGTGATATAATCATCCAGAAAGCCTAGAAATCTGTGAAAGACCCCGGCTGAGAAGAGTAGGAACTTGCAGAGAAATATGATGAAGTTGATAAAGACGGCATTCCAGTTATTACTGTTGTAGCTGATCGTGCTTGGTGCAAACGGTCTTATAAGACAAGCTATGCTGCATCTTCCGGAATTGTAAGTTAATAATGTGAAACTCATCTGGTTACAGAAATAATTCTTTGTTTTATAGGGTTGCATTATAGACCAAAGAACTGGAAAGTTACTGTATCTAGGCGTTAAAAACAAATATTGTAGTGCATGTGCTAAGTATGAGACTTTGTTAAAAGCAGTACCGTCTCACAATTGTCACAAAAACTGGAGCGGATCTAGCACATCAATGGAAACCACAATAATTGTAGAAGGTGTCTCCCAAAGCTTAGAAATGCTCGGAATTAAATACGGCAAACGTGTAGGTCACGGTGGTAGTAGTGTTTACAGAAGATTAACAGAAACAAAACCGTACGGATCGGATTTTATAATTGAGAAGATTGAATATACCAATTATCTGATGAGCAGGACACTCAGTGGACCTTCATCTTCAGCGATTACTACAAAGCAATATAAAGCGGTTGAGAGCTGGAGTAAAATGCGCCAAACGAAAATTGATTTATAGTTGTTGAAACTTGATATCATAAATTCTCTTAATTATGTGTTTGGGGATCACGAACAATGCAAAGAGTACTTTTGCGTAGGCTCAAAAGCTTGAGAAATAAACTGGGTATCAAAGATAAAACAATGCGGACTATATTGAGACACTCGGTCATACAGTGTGTCCACATTTCGATGCTCACTATTGGGATCTCGGAAATTGTAAGAGATACGAAGTCGGTTAAATTAGAAAAGATTTGGCTATTTTGGAGATCAGTTTACTTATGCTTTTGTTTTTTTAAAAAAGTTGACGGCTTACTAAATATTTGCTAAAAACTTATCTTATTTTTTTCAAATGAAATATCTTAGGAACGAGCAAACAGAAAAAACAGCAAAGAGAGTGTTTTAGAGAATTTACTCTGAAACACAAAAAATTTATTATCGCAATTGTCTTTAGTTTTGCTTTGGCGGTGAAACGTAAATCCAAATTTTTTCTAATGAAACGCCAACTTGATTTCCATATTACTGAGCTGCACGCCTTAAATGCTTTTCAGTGATACATAGTTTGACATAGCTATTTTTTTGTTTTACCGAGTTATGAAGTGAAAATCATTTTTCATCATAGTGTGCCATGACACCTAACACACAAAGTTGTGGAGTTTTATCAAAGAAATTCATTTGTTATGCAAAAATTGCTAAAACAAAATAAATACGCTTTTATTGGGCATTAGCTGCTTATTTGATGCTGTCTGTGAATGCTCAGTAAAGTATCTTAAAAGCGTCTTTTGTTTTGTTTTAGGAATTGTTATTCAACAAATGTAATTTATCTGACAAAAATCAATGATTTTCATATGTTTAAAGCCATGGCACACTAAGTGGGAAATGATTTTTATTTTAAAAAAAATAATATAATTTCGTTTTTAGCAAATATCTAGGAAGCCGTGAACTTTTTTGAAAAAACAAAAGCATAAGTAAACTGATCTCGAAAATAGCCAAATCTTTTCTAATTTAACCGACTTCGTATCTCTTACAATTTCCGAGATCCCAATAGTGAGCATCGAAATGTGGACACACTGTATATTAACAGATTGATCTACCATTCTAATAGTTTAGTTCATAATATGATCAACAACACAGCTGAGCTGTATAATTCAATTGTAACTAAAGTTATTGGCGGTAAGGGAGTCAATTTTAGTCAGCTTGGTTTTTATAAACTAAAATATGCAGCATGGAAAACGAGAAGTAACCAAAATCAAGTTTGTATTAGGCGATTAACCAACAAGAAAGCTCGCAAAAACATGTTTGCTTTTGCTGCAATATGGTAATAAATAAGGATGTTTTAAAAACAACCGAGTAAGAATTCATAGATTTGTTGCGTCGTGGAACATCTGTGGACTTAGAAGCTATTGAGAAAAAAACGGTAGGTCAAAACGCCAACCCAAAATGGCAGCTTGAAAGATCTAAATTAATAGTTGCGTCTAATTTTGGACGAATATGTAGATTAAGACCGTCTACAAGTAGACCTAGTACTGTTGAATTCATAATGAATCCAAAAAGTTACCTAACCCATATGTAAACATATGTAAACTATGGCATTAAAAAAGAACCTTTTGCTAAGATGCAGTTTGAACGTATCTACGGAAAGATAATTGTAGAACGTAGATTATTTATAAACTTTTAGGAATTTTATTTAGGGACCAGTGCTAATGCTGTAATACAAGGAGAAGATGCCATTACAGAAGTAAAATGTCCATATACCGCGTCGTAACTGACACCACAAGCTGCAATTCTCGCAAAAAAGATTAAATTTGCAACCTACAGCGCCGATGACGGTTTTAAACTAAAACGAAACCATTCGTTTTTTTATCAGGTACAGGGTCAACTTTACATAACAAGGCTATTTCATTTGCTGGACCCCAAAAGCGATGGAAGTAGAAAAAGTAAGAAAAGGTAATATTAAAGTTAATATCTATTTTAATTAAAAAATTTTGTTATAGATAGAGTGAGATGATGAGTTTTTTAATAACATGTTATCGCATTTAAAGAAATATTTTCAACTACTTTTTTCGGCAATGGTAAAATCCGAGATTGAATGGAAACTTATACAGTACTAACCCTTATCTTGCTGGGAGATATAGTTATATCTACATTTCTTATTCTACTTTCATCTTTATAAATGCATAGTTTTAACCAGCGCCAACGAATAGCAAATATGTATGTATAAATATTATTTTTAAGTAGTTAAATAAGTAATTTTACTTGTACATACAAATTGTTCTGATTTCATTTTTTGTATTTAAATGTAATTTTAATTGTATGGTAATATTTGACTGAAGTTACTTGTTACTAATTATTCTGTACAATCGAAGTTTTGCCGTAACAAGAAATACATACATTTCTATTGTTTTTGAACAGTACTTGTAGTACATTCTTTTCTGTTTTGTGATTAGGATGACAGGTAGTATGTATGTTGTAAATATTAAGTAGTAGTTTCCTTACAGTAGTAAATGTTATGCTTAGATTGGGCATTTCATTAGCTGGCGTGCTGCAATGTTGGTGAGATTCGAAATACAGATTTGTTTACTGCTAGAAAAAGTTAAAATATTTGAAGTCTATGGCAGTTTTCTTGCTGAACTGAGTAAATTTGGTTTCGTTCGAGCGTTCACAGGCACCTTAAATAATTTTAACTTTTAACGAATGTTAAAAAGTGTAGCCCCCTTCCGTACGAATGTACTGATGTAAACATCTTATGGTAGGGCGTTAATCAAGTTATTATGTAAAGATATGTACTTAGCAGTGGTGATAGTTTATTCTAAAGTAAAGTATACTTCAAAGAGTATATAATCACTGCGTTTTATTATATTTTTTTGTTACTTACTACGAAGACATCATCAAGTAATAGGAATGAAGGTAAATATTTATTTTGTTTATTTTTAAAGTGACTGTGGTTTCATAACTTTATAATTATAAAGAAACAAAACTGTAGGTAATACCCATATTAAAGATGTATGATAGTGCCTCTTTTTCCTCAGAGGAAAAAATAGGTCTTCTTCATACAAATTTAAATCAACCAGAATCAGAACTTTTAAGTTGTACTTTCTTTCGTGTATTTTTTTATGTATTCTCAATCATGCACTATAATTATCGTTGTTCGAATATAAAATATAATTAAATTAAATAAAATGCTTTGAATCTTGATATTGTACTCAAGCGACAATAATTATCTACATACAATTGAGATATTTGAATGTTAGAATGCACGAAGGGGGGTGCAACTTGAAAGTTTGGGTTGATATAAATTTTTATGAAAAAGAGGCACTAGGTATCATGTAACCTTAAACAATTGAAATTGACTGGCGCACGATGTAGGATTTAACACGATATTATGTCTTTTTGTTTCTATTATAGTTTTGTTTTTTTATCTTATAGGATAACCTAACTAAACATAAAAACGGTAAAAGAAAGTGGAGCATGGTATCGAAATAAAAAGAAAGCCAGGAAGGAGATTATAAAAAAAAATGAAGGGGCTATATTAAAGTTTGTGGAAAGATCGAAGTCAGAGTCAGGTGTAAGTTCTTTAGAAGCTAGTGCGGCTCAAAACCAAGAAGAAGCTGAAGTAGTACTACAAGTACCCGATACCGATGACTTGCTGCAACCTGTAATTGACAGTATGAATTTGTCAGCTCCACATGCTTCTGCTGCAATTGCTGAAATTGACTTTGACGGCAACGATATTGGAAAGTGGCCTGAAAATAAAGATTTAAACATACGATTGCTGTTGATACAGCGAGGTCCTGAAGTTGTTCAACACATTAATACAGACTTCACTAAAGAGCCAACAATATCACGCTCGGTTCAATCAGACACGGACGCTATGACATCGAAAGTATTGTCAAGGAGGAGACTAACACGAAAATGGTTTGTTCTACCGTACGTTGATGCGCACTTGGATGGCTTATTCTCCTTCTAAAGTATCATTGTTTTGCTTCTGTTGTCGTTTGTTTGAGAACTCACACTCACAAATGCGTCAAAGTTTTACTCATCCGGCGGATTTAATAAAGGGTTTTCCAATAAGAGGTGTTATTTTGAATAGCCCGCTATTTCGGTAGATGTCACTTTTGAAGCTATCATTTTTTGACATTTGACAAGTAGAAACTACGCCATTAATAAATATGGAACGATACACGCTTCAACAACGCATTGAAATTATTAAAATTCACTATAAAAATGGTGAAAATTTGGCAGAGACGGTTCGTAAAACTCGAACATTTTTGGGTCACCGTGAAGCACCTTGTCGGACCGCAATACAGAAATTGGTGAAAAAATTCGAGCTCTTGGGACAAGTTAGTGATGTGAAGAATAAAACCCGTGCACGTCGCTCAAGAACAGCCGAGAATATTGCTGTTGTAGCCGAAAGTGTTAAAGAAAACCCAGGTTTGTCCATTCCTCGTCGTTCTTTGGAATTAGCCATTCCACAAACGTCATTACACCGTATTTTGCATAAAGATTTGGGTCTTAAGGCTTATAAAGTCCAGTTAACACAAGAACTCAAGCCGGCCGATCATCAACAACGTCGTGTCTTTGCTGATTGGGTCGTTGAAATGCATGAAAATGATCCAGAATTCCATCGAAAAATCATCTTGAGTGATGAGGCCCATTTCCACCTCGGTGGCTTCGTCAACAAGCAAAATTGTCGGATCTGGGGCTCAGAAAATCCAAGAGTTATTGTTGAAAAGTCTCTCTATCCTCAACGTGTGACTGTTTGGTGCGGTTTATGGTCCGGCGGAGTCATTGGACCTTACTTTTTCGAAAATGAGGCTGGAGCAACAGTTACGGTGACTGGATTGCGCTATCGAGAGATGATTAACGATTTTTTATGGCCGGAATTGGATGGTATTGATCTGGACAACGTTTACTTTCAACAAGACGGCGCTACGTGCCACACAAGCAACGAAACCATTGATCTTTTACGGAAAAAGTTTCCGGACCGTGTTATCTCTCGAAGAGGTGATCACAATTGGCCACCGAGATCTTGTGATTTAACACCTTGCGACTTCTTTCTTTGGGGCCACGTGAAAGAGAAGGTCTACGCCAACAGCCCAGCGTCGATTCAAGACCTCAAAGATGGAATTCGTGAGGCTATCGAGGACATAGGGCAGCCACTTTGCGATTTGGTTATGGAAAATTTCATGAAAAGGATATTGTCCTGTAAGCGTGGTCGTGGTGGTCATTTGCCTGATGTTATTTTCCACTATTAACGGCATACCTTCCTCTTTATAATGAAATAAACATCCGATCATTTATATTAAAAAATGGCACTTTTCTTTGAATATCAAAATAACACCTCGTATTGGAAAACCCTTTACTTGGTGGAAATTGAATCCCAAAGTCTCCAATCATGAATCAAGTGCTCTACACAATCAAAATTCTTGCAACTGGAAGAAGTTAAAAACAAGACTCCGAAAAGGACAGACTATTGATAAAAAAAGAGCAAAAAGTCGTGGCAGCCGAAACTAAACAATGGCATGACATTCTAACCAGAATGTTTGATGTAATAAAATTCCTGGCAAAACAAAATTTGGCGTTACGTGGCCACAGAGAAGATGACATAAGTGCCAACAGAGGCACCTTTTTAGAATTGGTGCGTCTACTGGCAAAGTACGATAAGTACTTAATAAGAATAAAAATCGGCCAAAAAATTTCACTTAGTTTAATGTCATCTAATATTGAAAACGAATTTATTGAAATTCTAGGGAATAAAGTTTTGCAAGAAATTGCACTTCAAGTTAAAAAGGCAAAGTATTATTCTATGATATTTGACAGTACCCCGGATATTGCCCACAAAGATCAAACAACATGTCAAGTGTAACGTTACGTGATGATTGGCAATCAAGAAGTACGAGTAGTGGAATCTTTTATAGATTTCATCAAAACGAAACGCAAAACTGCAGAAGGTATTACTAAGAATATACCACGTAAACTCGACGCTGATGGGCTCGGCATTATGGATTGTAGAGGGCAAGCTTACGATAACGCTGCTACAATGTCTGGAAGACATACAGGAGTGCAGGAACGAATAAAAAATATCAATTCTAATGCCGAATTTGTGCCCTGCTCAAACCACTCACTGAACCTAGTTTGCTTACTAGCGGATTCGGTCGAGGTTAATTCAGTGACCTTCTTCGGCACATTGGAACGTTGCTATGTCTTTTTTTCTGTATCCACACACCGATGGGAGGTTCTACTTGCTGCTACAGGCAAAAGTTTGAAAAGGGTTCAGGACACACGTTGGAGCGCAAAAACGATGCAGTAAAAGTGATACGAAATCATTACAAAGAAGTTTTGACAGTACTGGAAGAGCTAACTGAACCGGAAGAAAACTTGAACACACGATCGAACGCAGGGATGTTGTTAATTGCGCTGCAATCATTTATGTTTCTTGGGCCTTTGGCAACCGGTGCTGCTTGAAGTTAATGATACCCAAAATTATTTGCAAACCGTGGGACTTAACATACATCAGTGGCTCACAAAATAAGCGCTTTGCAAGAGGTATTAGAAGAGAAAATACAGCAATTGGTAGATGAAGCTTTAAATTATGCTAGAAATTTGTGTGAAGAACTTGGCATTTGTATTGAACCTCAAAGACGCATTAGAAAAAGCCAAATCCTTGGCGACGGAAGTAGATATGTTGGACTATCGTACGAAGATGATTTGAGACAAACAATGTTTTTTTCATTAGATTCAATATCTGCTTAAAATTCGAATCAGGTTTCAATTGCTTCAGAATTTAGCAGAAAAATATGCCTTTCTAAGGCCTGCAGTAATATTGGGCGTCGATGACGAATGCAACCTCGACCGAGCTCCTCGGGATATTGACAAAGAGGAGTTCAAGCGTGAGAGCGTGGGTCTACGGGCTTTTGCAGATTCAGCACACTGTATAAAAGAACGTTTTGAGTTCGGCCCGCTGGGCTTATTAAAATTAATTTTTATGTCCAAACTTTAAGGAGGATTACCAAATATTGTTGTAATGCTAAGAATATTCCTCACAATTGCCATTAATAATGCCAGTTGTGAGAGAGGCTTTTCTAAATTAAAGTTAATTAAAAATTATTTAAGATCTGCTATGTCCACGTTGAGACTAACAAATTTAGCTATCTTGGCAATCAAACATATTGACTTTGACTGTTGCTTTAGAGAGTTTGCACGCAGAATAAATTTTTAATTTAATAAAGATGCTTTATTTTGAATGACTTAGATTTTTACTACCTTTCTTACTTAATCGTGAAAATAGAGAAGGGCGGTAAATTTTGGGTTCGCCCCAGGCGGCGAAAACCAACGCTACGCCACTGGTACTTAAAAATTAGTATCTACTAGTCAGTTGCAGAGTAAAAGTAAACTGCAGATCAGACCAAGATAATCAGAGATCAAACAATGATAATCCCATATGAGAATTTTACTGGGATCCTTTTATCTCATATCAAAATTGCCGCTAAGTTATTGCACTTGAAGCTTATTACACTTGCACATATGAAAGATAAATGTATTTACATTGCATTCAGTTTATTTTATGATTAGTAATAATTACAGACCGGATTTCTAGGCAAGTGCCTAATTTTAGATTTTTTAGGCAAGCGAAGGAAAATTCGTTTTAGGATAATCTAAGCACTTTTCACTTGAAAAGAAAATTCTTTTAAGTGCTTAAGTGCCTTTTTTTTCTATGTTTTTGAAATAAATGCCTACAATCTTTAATATCTGCCTATAAATGCCTAGCTTACCTAAATAGGTGCCTAGTTTACCTAAATGAGTGTATATTCTACTTGTATAAGTTTTTTATATTGTAATGTTCTTTTTTTATATAAATCGTTTATTTATATTTAATAATATTTATTTTCACTTAATTTATTACAATTTATTTCCAGTATTTATTTACACTCAATTATTTATTTATGTACAGAAGAATTTATTTATCGCTATTTAACATTTATTTCGTTGGTAACTACTAGCTGATTGACTGTAGAACTGTCTTCTGCTCGGTCAACGCCGCCTTATATTTATTTCCGCGTGGTTCTTGATGAGCCCAGAAAGTTCGCGTTCCTTCTGGAACATTCGACGGTGGAAGCATCTCGATAGTTCGAGATTTCTCCGGCACATTCGACCAGCTTGTTCGAGACTGTTCGGGACTTTTTCTAGAATATTCTAGGAGTGGCGCGTTACAATATCAATATTTTGCTTTAAGAATTTTTAAAATATAATGTCAGTATTGTTACCTTTATTGATTAAGATCCGTTAGTTATTTTTAAAAATTTGCTTTCTACTTCTTTTGAAGAAACCTCTTATAATCTATTTCAGATATCCAGGCAGTAATAAATAGTAATTTCTGCAAATAGTTTATAAATATTACAATAAAACTACCCATTAAAAGTTAGAGGTAGTAAATAAAGTGTGGCCTTAGCAAAAGATAATCCGCTTAAGATGTTTATGTTGATAGGCGTTTAAACAAGTTCGACTCCTAATATACGCGTCAAATTTAAGGAAGCAGATTAACCTTAAATGTTATTTATGTAAGTGTATCTTCGTTATAAAACTAAAAAAAGTCAAGTATCTGTATCTCGAAAGGAGTGCATTTTAGGACACTATTGTTTATAAGGAATTTTTTACTTATAATTAACCCAGGAATTATTATTAAAACTTTTTACCATTATTAGGAAACACCCTGTATAAATGTCCTTATAATGTAGTACTTCCAATAATAAAATGTATTTCTAATATTGTAATTTGTTTTCAGATGTATTATTTAACATGTTTTAAGTTTTTTATCGATTTACCGTTTTATCACATCAATATTATTTTACATAGCTATAATACTTTGGAATATCTAGTTTTTCAACAAGATAATTTTAGTTTACAAAAATTAATTATAAAAACATATAAAGGTTAAGCAGTAAAGCTGAAAATCTTGAATGAATTTTCTCAAGAATTATTAAATCGCATAAAATTCTTATTTGGTCAACTAAAGTGCCTATTTGGTTGCCTAAAATGCCTATTTTGGCCTAAAATGCCTATTTGACCGTCTAAATTGCTACTTTAATGGTTTTTAGTGCCTGTTTGCCTGCCTATTTTGATGATTTTTAGTGCCTAAAAATCCGGTCTCTAGTAATAATTTACTAAGAGGTTCCTAAAAGTTCTAAAAATTGTCTAAGTTATTCTCAAAAGCCCTTTAGCATTGATTTTTTTTAAAGCCTAATTGGTTAATCTATATATCTATGAAATGTGGTATAGATAGAGATTTCATTCTGCGAGTTTGATACTGGAATTATGTACAGTTTCGAAAGAGCAATTTTTTGAAAAGATGGGTTTGGGGGCTGCAAAAGACTCCCACGGACGGCCGGTGATGTGTATATAGAATTTTTACTGCAAGTTTGATCTTGCAACTATGTAGTTTCAAAATAGCAATTTTTTGAAATAATTGGGGGGCCGAAGAACCTTCGATAATCAGAAGTGATTACATTTTTTAATTTTGTTTGTATAATCACATCGGCTGCATAGGTTGTAGGCCAATTAATTTAAATGTAACCAATCAAAAGTTCGTTACATTTTTGTAGACCTGGAATAAAAATGAAGAATTTCTAATTCCAATAAATACTTTGGATGTTTAGTTTTTTATTAGTTTTGGGCTAAATTGTTATCATCAGCTAATTGCTTTGTTAGTAATTTAGCAATGAAACTATACATAATATGGCTTAAATAATTATATAAATCGCAATATGGAAATTAGATGAATTCTATTTTAATTAATTTCTTGGCGCTTACAGAATTTTAGAATTCTAGCCGGCGGTGTCTATGTTATTAGACTGTTTAGAACTGGCCTTGCATATACAAATAATGTGAGATGAAAAGCAAGGAATTGTTTTACAGTAGTGTGAATTAGTTTTTAAAATTGAAACTGATAAAGGTTCGCGCAAAAACATTGGCAGATACACTATACCTAGCATAGTTGTTATGTAGTACATACTATTTAGTATAGGTAAAGTGTCAGCGATCTTAAATTAAACTTTGTTTGTCGTGCTGATTATCTAATACAAGACCTAATTTCTAATTAAAATAAATTTGCTCATTAACTTAAACTAACAAATAGTAATGAACTACATAGTTAGAAGCTGCTCTGCATGGCACTGTTTGCAAGGTTAATTAACGTAACGCGTAAAATTAAAGTTAAATAAGAAATCTTTATTTTTTTATTGTAGTCAAATTTATTTTTGTAATTAGATTACTAACTTTATATAATTTGCTTTTGGTTTGTAAACTTATTATAGAGCTTAGTTCAAAAAGCACCGCAATGGTTCCAAAATAAATAACTAAAATACGTCAGTTTCTTATTTTTTATTTATTTGAATTACGTTTAACCGATATAAGATTGTAGTTTCTTCTTTTAGTATGTTTGGGTTTATACTCAAATACCGTGAAAGACTGTAAACACAAATAGTTACACAGAAAATACGTAACGTGCTACGGCAATAAAGTGTCTGAAAACAGTAAAAAAAAGAACAGTAAACATGCAAACCTATGCATTTACTGACAAAAGATTTTCTTATACGAGTAACCAGCAGGTACAATACAATGTTCTATACATAAATTTACATTTTCCATTTGCTGGGTATAGCGCGGGCTATAAATAAATAACGATCGAGTGGTCTATAAAGAAAAATTTCTCAGCACTGCACTGGTTGCTTTGTTCAAGATGCTGAGCCCGTATTATGAAGAAATTAATCAAACTTTGTTGTTACATAAGGTTTAATGAATTATTTGTAAAATGCTTACAAACTTACATTTTTCTGTGCTTTTTATTTTATTTATTTATTTTTCTTGTTACGATTAACGTGCCAAGCCTTTAATCGAGTGTTTTTTTAATTCTCAAATAAAGTTGTTAATCTGCCTTTTAGAAAAGATACAATTTATTCTGACACCGTGGAAGTGGAAGGAAATGCGAAATAAAGTCGAGTCGTAAAACAGATTTGCATACTCAACATGAAATAATGTCTTTGTTATCTTTTAGTAAACGAAATTCCACAATAATGCAGTTTTTAATACGTATAACATCTTTTCCATTGATAATTCAATCTGAAATGCAACTTTTCTCTACTTTCTATTGCATATTAGCCTATCAATAAATAAATTGTTGTGACGGCTTTTTAAAGTTGATTCAATTTCTTTACAAGGCGAAAAGGTTTCAGTCAATTTATGCAAATGTTCTTATAAAACACTGAAAACTTCTTATATAAGTTATTGAATGCTTTTTCACTGATAGATATGCTTTCACGCTTCAGATTCCGAGCTTTCTAAAAATTATAGCTTTTACACGGTAGTCGCTTCCATTTTAAATCTTCAAATTCGAACTTCTTTAACTTTGTCGAGCTCACTTTTATTTCATTCAAATTGTGGAACAATTTACATAATAATGGTAATAATAGCAATGTTTACTAATTTTGGTTCTACTTTTATCTTTTGTTCCTGAAATACAAACGGAAAACAATTCTGATTTGTTGTGAAGCAAAATGAGAAACATAAAGAGCGCCATTCGTGAAAAGGGATACCAAAGAAGACTTGTGTCTGTGGGCGCAAAACTATCTTTGCTTAAGGGTGACGACATGCTTCGAGCCGGCACTGCTAAACAAACACTTTCCTGAATGCCACTCATAAATGATTCTTATACAGATTTGCATTCAGGGCTAATTATGTTTTTTCTGATCAAATGAATACAAGACAATTTAAGACATGATACATGGCCTATCTTCAATAACAAAAGATTTTTTGTTGGCTTAAGTAAGATAACTAAATTGTTTTTATTTTATGCCTTAAAGACCTTAACTGACTATCGTAGCCTAAATATTGCGTGCCTCCTTCTGAAATGACCTTGAAATTGGGTAACTACTCAAACTATTTATCAGTATCAGATTCAGGTTCAAAGAACTGAAGTTGTTCTTTGGGTCTACTACAGCATTTTACTTGCTTCAGATAAGATCTACGACTTTAGCGGGTTGGCGTCTTCTAAGTCAGACGTGTTATCTGTCAACGCGTTAAATCCTGTGTACCATTATTTTTATGTTTACATTTACATTACCAGCGTGACATTAGTTCCTGATTTATATTCCATTATATCCCACGGTTTAAGAAGCTGCTAGCGCACCGTGGAAGATGAAAAGAAAAACTACGCACAATAATCCTCAAACAGCTTTATATCCGTATTCTATTCGTTTCATCCATTCGGAACCGTATGCATTTTATAATTTCTTTTTCTCTCAGAGACACTACTTTTTTCTGAAATATTGGTCGTTTTTCTTGTATAATACCTAAACTTCTTTTAATCTCAGAAAAGTTTTTTCTTTAAACGTTATTGTAAAGGATTCAATTTATTTTTTTACGAGTTTTTGTAGTCGGCATTCAAGAGCTGGTATTTAGACGCACACGTCCCTAGGAAATGTATTACGACACCGAAAAAGCAAGTACCCTTGACAGCTTGAAATTTGAAAAGGAGAAAGAATCCAAAGAATTGGTAGCTAGAAGTTGTCGAATCAATAACTGACCAAGAAACAACTGTCCGCAAAAGTTATCCTACTTCTCTTGTTAGCATCGCATTCTGCTTCTGGCAGAACTTACATAAAAAACTAGAAATAATTAAACATTTTCTAAAATTTCTAAGATTTAACGGAACAAAATGCCGTCTTATCACCTTAACCAAAAATAAATTCTGCCAATAAAAGGAATTAGTTCAAGTTTAGGATTTTCCAAAGTTAGGGATATTATGTTCATTTACTAGACGTCCATAAATACTAATTGATTATTAAATTTTATCATACAATCAATGGTAGCTCTAAGGAAAGTATCAGACAAGATTTTTACAAATTTCAGCATACTTTGTTCTACTGCATTTACGCCAGATTTAAAAAGGGACCAAACTAATAACACTATTCGAGTTTGCTCTACACGAGGAATTCTATTGTGTGATTTTATTTGAAAACTCTGTAGAAAACAGTTAGGCAGCTTACTTATTATCTAATATTTTAAAAATGTAATGTTTTTATTTTTTTTTATTATTTCTTCTGTATAACCATCTGTTGTAAAAGTTATTAACATAAATCTACGGTATCTTTTGAATAGAACAAATACCTTAAGAAACTTATTGTTTTGCGCTTGACTGCTTTTCTATAAATTGTATTGTTGTTAAAGAAATCTGATTATTAAATTTACAAGAATGTATTGAATTATTCATGTTCAGTACAGTGTTAAGTATTAAGTTTGCTGGTGGCCTAACAATATCATCTGGTACACGTGTAAAGAATTGACGGCTATAATTAGAATACTAATTCTTTTGTCAATACATTTTTTTATTTAACCGTTTCATATTATTATACTTCTTACTTCTCGCCAATTTAAGTATAACAAGCAATTTTGTTTGGTTTCCAGAAATAAGTTGTCATAAGTTTTTACTAAAACCTACATAGAACTAAAAATGTGAAAAAATCTGATAAAAATTTCAGATGATGTCCAATTGTTCATATTGAGTGAAGATGATCTGCTTCCATGGCTCAATCGCCGATGATACCTTGCTTTGGATACAATCGACCCCTTCTGTTGCACTCTCTAGGATCCTGTCGCGCGATCTCGCACAATTGGAGGTCCGGATCTAGCGGGGCTCTTTTCAGACATTTTGACTAGTTCATAAAGGAAAGCCTCGTCCGTCCGCTGTTGTCCCCCAACACTATCTACCGGAAAACCACTCTCTCTTGGACCTAAAGAAGCAACCAATAATACATATCTTTGTTTGCCTTATCTTAAGGTGAGGACTGTCATTGGTTACTTCAGCTAGAACACCTTCTGGCCCTCTCAAGAAATTTGAAATCTGGTAGGAATATCTCCTGAGTACGCCAGACTCAAATTCTTACGTGGAGGTTTTGTGAAAAGAGCAATCAATCAGAACAGTACTTTAATTATCTTACCTCCAAAATTTCGAAGAAGTATTGCCACCCCAACCTGTTTCATTTAAATCTACGAGTACTTCGTGCAAATACATCACTAAAGGTGCTTTTACTGCTCGGGAGAATTGGAGAATTGGCGATAAGGGACAAGGCAAAAACTTAACGTGACCTTGGGAAATATCCTAGTTCTATATTCTACTGTTCTTACTGTTCTGGGTATTTAGATATTTGAGAATTATTAAAAGTCAGAATTGACTTAACTTCAAATATTTGCAATATTAGTTCTGATGAGGATTTACTATTTTTGTTGTTATGGAGACAACGCATTAAGTACAAAATAGCAAAAAATAAAAATGAAAAAAGAAAGTTAAGGGCATAATTTGTTCATGCTTCACAGTAATATGATTACTACCATCTTTCACTACCTTTGTCGTCGTTAGAAGACGGTAACCTCTCATAAGCTTTGTTATAATAACAACATCACGTGCAATGATCTCTCGGACGCTCGCAAACAACTGATAGTTTTGCGCATGTGTAGTTCCCAGTACCCAAGATAAAGTTGAACCTGAACCAACTTTGTGGATATCGAGATTCTGCATCCCACTAAATGAGGGGAAGTTGTCATGTGCTCGCAATAACAGCAATTCCCAAATCTTTTTCTCAGATTTTCCCGAGCAACAAAAGCACCTTAAGAAGCAAGAAATGCAGGAGCTCCTCCCCCTCCCACACGAAGTCAAGTAACAGACTTTTCGTGGTTGCTTTTTGCGCCCATGCACGGCGTTAAAGGCGTTAGGGACTGGAGACCGCTTCTACAGCAGGATCAGTTATCCCACTCTATGACTGAAAAAGCGCCTAGTCTATAACGATCACTGCTACAAAAATGATTGACTGATTGTTTGTGCCAAGTGGCAGTTAACCAGGTTTTTCAAACTTCTCTATCTGAATCAGTTTTATTCTGTCCTAATTAGCAACAAATTCATTACGCCTCCGTACTTAACTTATTTTACATTATGCATAATTCTTAAATGACCTTCTTTGGAATTTTCAATTATAATATCGAGTCTCAAATATCTTAACAACTTAGAATAGCTATTTATGTGACCAGTTAGGAGGGACTTTTACCTAACAAGTTACTTAAGGTTTCTTCTAATTCTGATAAGAAACATTAAATTGATTCATAAAATGGGAACTTAGGAAGTGAAAGATATTTCTTAACTAGTTAGGAAATACCCTCATTTCCTAAGTTTCCACTAACGACACTTCATAACCACAAGCAGTTTCAAAACTGTAATTGTTCTTGTCAAAATTAGAAAAGATTTATTTTTTTATAAAGTGATAAATTAATAAAACAATTAAGAATATTATGTAACTTTATTTATATTAATATATAAACTCAAGATAATTTATAATTATTTTAATAATTAATTTGAGCGTATTATATTTGGTTTGAAAGATTTTCTCAAAGAGTAATTTTTTTTCAACGTAAATAAATTTTTATTTTCTCGGCATGTTGGCAATTTACGTCAGTCAGAGAAAGTTTTGAATGTAATTGCCATCATGAATTTTTTATTATACTTGGAAACCCACTACGCAAATTTAAATTAATTTAAGAGTTGCTTTGTTTGAAACAACAATAAAATGAGGCACACAAAAATTATGAAACTAAATATTAATATTTTGAGAAATATCAACAAGGTAAAAAGAACAAAATACGCTTTTCTTGTGTTACTTTACATTATTTCCTTTGTTGAATATTCTTCTAGACAGATGTCACGACACAAAGACTTAATAATAATAATATTCAGTACAAATTCTAGAACGTTTTAAATGGTTCATAATTAAACAAGTATATTTAATAATAACCAAATCTAACTAGCCTTAGCCACACTTACCAACTACTATCCACATTACTATGCAATTTCCACCAATGGCAACAGTAATCATAAGAGTAAATACGAGTGTCCACGCAGTTTGTGCCCACCAGGGCATCGATAAATTGTCTTCTTTCTTAACCGGAGCATTACTTGGAATTGTTACAGGGAACAGCGGACCGTAATCCAAACCTTCGAAGGTGCCGTTTAATTCCATCTGCATCTGAAAAATACATCGCTGTAAATAATTTGGTTGCACATAAATTGACAACAGTTTATTTGAACTATCATGATTCATGAATATGGTAAAGTTCTATTCTCATGTAATCATTAATGATCGATAAGGGTTAAATTAACCGATTACCATCTTAATAAGAAAGAAATTGGATTCCGCGGATTGAAAGAATTTGTAAAATGCTGTTAAAAAGTGTAGGTTTACCATAATTGTTATTTGGTATTATTTTTATTGCGCACAATACTTCATATTCACACTCATTCGGTAGATTCAAAACTTTATTGATGTCTTCATACATAGAGAGCCTAAACTCAAAGTTTTAACAAGATAATAATAAAAGTGTTATAAAGTGTTTGTTTATTGATTTATTTAGTTTACAGGAGTGTAAAGAAGTATAACCCAAAATAACACTCACGGCCATAAACCATTTAAAAAAAAACATCGAAATATGGTGCAAGTTGTGTGCAATAAAACTAAAGGAACATAAATTCATTGAATTATAAATGAACCAAATAAAAATAATATGCATATTGCTATATATAAAAAAATATTAAAATAACAAAAAAAAATAAAGTCAGAGCACATAATGTAATGATTTTTCCTTTTCATGAATGTATACATCACTACAAGAGGAAAAGCGCAGATGGTGAAGAGTAACAAGAGTTTGTTCTACAAAATGCAGAATTAAATAAAACTACATTTCTGATTGTGCGTGGTGCAATAGTTATTAAAGTTGATTAGCTCTAGACACTAACTTGGCACAAATTATTTTGTATAAAAAAATGCACTCGGATATATCACGATTAGTGGCTAACGGCAGTAACCCTATTTCTCTACAGAAGCTATCGTAATCTATAATCGGCATGTTGAATTTTCTTTCCATAGATCGAAGAAACCTTTTTTGAATACATTCTAGAGCAGTAATGTATACAGGGTTACTCAAAAGTCTGGAAACAGTCTTATTGTAGCAATACCTATAGAATTAGCGGGTGGTATATTAGACTATCTTATCTACATTCTGGCAGGAAAAAAATTAATTTAATTATCCAACTCCGTGTAATTGATGTCAACTTTTAATTTTTAAATGGCACTCTAGTATTTTGGTGACATTTTCTAAATCTGCATAAAATTCTAGATACGACAGTGAAGAAAAAAATTAAATAAAATAATTTGCTTCGCTGTAATAAATTAATAAAGCTTGCAGTTTTAGTGTATTGTGTATTGTGTATTGTGCACTGCCTACATCATCTAGCTGCATTCTATAAGTGAGGAGTTGGAATTAGAGATGTTACGGAGGTGGTTTTATCGGAACCGAAGTCGGAGTCGGAGTTTATAAATTTGGTTTGTCGGAGTTGGAATCGGAACCGAAGTCGGAACCGAAATCGGAAGCAGTGTCGGAGGTAGAAGAGAGATGTATTAAGATTGTTAAGTGCAGGTCTAATAATATAAAAAATACAAATATGAATCAACCTCTTTAATTTCACTTTAAAAAATATTACACCTACCTAGGCGTTGAAAATAAAAATAAATAATCAAATCTTAAATAATAATATGTAATTGTAAATTAAATCAAATGAAGTGACTCCAAAAGTAGCAAATTGTATTCAATAAACAAAAGCTTCGCAGCTTTATCTCCGTCCAATCTATTTCTCAACGGATGATAGATTAGGCCAGCACCACTAAAAAGTTGCTCGCTTTCTACTGAGCCTGGGGGACATGACAAATATTATAACCTCCGATTTAATAGTGTCAAAGCCGAAGTCGGAGTCGGAGGTGTAATATCAATCGGAAGTTCCGACTTTTTGGAATCGGAGTCGAACCTCCGTAACATCCCTAGTTGGAATACAACACTTGAGGGGTAGGGCAATACGGGTCATTAACAACGGCCGTCGTAATGGCTTCGCCTATTAACAGGACTAAATAAATAAAATTGCAAACTTTATTAATTTATTATAGCGACGCGAATTATTTTATTTAATTATTTTCTACACTGTCGTATCTAGAAAAAGGTGCAGAAGTACGTACGACAGAATCTAAATTTTTGTATGCTTTAGTTGTAATATACTGGGAATGTTTAAAGAAGGTCAATTTTACATCTATTTTTTTATATCTATATTTTAACAAAAAAAAAACCAATAACTACTAGAAGCTGAAACCTAATTAGTGAATCCAATATCAATACCAATTCTATAAGATTTTCAAAATAGATAAAAGATAAATTTACACAGAAATTAGTAATTTTAACAAGCAACAAAAGTAATTACGAAAGAAAATTTTGTTATCAGCTACAGCTCACCAGTTCTACCTGAGGCGGACTGCACTTTCATTAATTAGTTACTTCTTGAAAAATTACTCCGGATAAGGCGGCGAGTTGGTAGGATCCCCGTGCGAACTAATCGTAAAATTATAACAGAATAATTATCAGACTGAACATTTAATAAAAAGGTGTAAACTTGTACAAGTAAATATTTACCCAGCTACAGACAGAATCTAGCAATGAATAGCAGTGACTACAAGAATGTCAGGAAGGACCCTATCCGATTTTCATAAGAGACTGAACCACGAATACATTGCCTTATGGCTATTTAGTGTATCCGATTTTGGGCTACAAACACGCCTACCTGACAAATAATTTTTCTCAGAAACGATTTATTCTATGAAGGTGGTACATCTTCCATAATCAGCAGGCTGGAAAACGCTTTTATATAACACAGGTACCAGCGACCGTCTATTGTTTTTCTTTTCCTGGTTCAATTGTATCTTAAAAACGAATGACCTAATCGAAATAGGACCTTGACTATGATAACTAGTTTGAAAGTACTAGTACGAAGAAGGTTCCTATATACCTTGGGTATTATCAACCGTTTCATGGTTAAATTGTATCTTAAGAACGGATGGCCAAATCGAGATGATACTTTCACTAATCGTAAGTACGATAACTAGTTTGATAGTACCAAGAGCTCTTACATATCTCAGGTACTAGCGACAGTGTTTTATCTTGTCTCATGGTTTGATTGTAGCTTAGAAGGTGAATGTGTGAGTTGTTTTATGGGTTTGCTATGCTCTAGTGAATGTAGGGTTCTGAAGACATTGTGAACGTGGACCCCTCATGGATTCAAGGCACTTATATAGCAGGAATCCCACCCTCCTGTTGCACACTTCTTCCGAAAGGTGGAAGCGTTCCAGGAGCAGCATTCTTCTGCATGTAGCCTTCTCCTTCAGTGGGTAACTCTTGAAAGGTATTATAAGTGTGTAACAATGTTCGTGCACAGAATCTGTTCCGCTGCGCCGCGGAACGATGTCCAAGCAGCTCGTCACTGTAACTCAGTGTGGAATAAAAGTCATGTCCAGGTATTTGACTTATAACGAAATGTGAAGGCGCTAGAAGCAGATGTTTTTGGAATCGATTTTGACGGTATTGTGTAGTTGCAGTGGCCGAAAAGATTTACGATGGTTTTTTGCGGGCTCAGTTTGTTTTTCCAGGTTAGTAACCAAGTCCACCAACCCACAGAGACGTGTCTTTTACGAATTGTAATAAGCGGTCATCGAACTCCTTGGGGCGGAGGATGTCGTGGCAGCACAAGATAAAAAGGGCGAAAGGATGGACACCAGAAGAGCATCAGCTCTCGGCGTGTAATTTATGAACAAAGCATGGTGGATAATTAGCTATCGAAGCGCACTCGCTGTCCAGAAATGTGGCCGTTACGCATCGTCGGAAATTGAGCGCTACCGCGACGTCGATATGGAGACGTAAAATAGGATTCGTGGTAATAGCAGGACAGAATCCGGTCTCATAATCAGACAAAAGCTTCTGGGTGTATAGAAATTTTCGAAGTTTATTTGCCAATATACTCTTGAAAACCTTGCTTACAATGTGACGATGAAAAAGGTGATGTAAGATGCTGGGTTGGTCTCTGATTTGTCGGGTTTGTGAACCATGACGACTGTTACCTATTTCCAGGTGCTGGGCAAGTATCCGCAACAGAGACAACAATTAGCAATGAGAGGGTACGAAAGGCGATATCAGCAAATATTAGGTGCCGGAAAACTTTTCTGGTAAGAAAATACTGAAAAAGTCTATTTTCTATTTCAAATTTACATATTTCTTATTATTCTTTTTACCATTGTATTATTTCACGTTGCACAAAAAAGGTGCAAAAATCTAAGTTTGCTTCATGGAGCGCTAAGATCCAAAGCTCACCCTGGGTCATGGCACCAACAGCAGTATTCTACTACTTGAAAAGTGCCTTTGTTGTTACTATAAGTTCTTTTTACATTGTAGCAGGACAACCTGTAATTCAAACAAGCATAATGGTTTCGTTCAGTTTCGATAGAAATTGTATTTCAAACAACAAGATGATTAAATACTTAAACACTTCCAATCTTAGTGTAGCTGTGAATTTGGTAAAAGCAGTAATGTTGGATCAATTATTGGAATTGCTTGCTGTAAAGGTGTGAATCCTAAAAGTAGCAACTCATTGTAATTATTTACTATCTTTGCAGCGTCAAATAGGTAGAATTAGAAAGAAAGAGTCATTATCTAGAAAGTAGCGTTTCTGTTGATCGGACAAGAAACCACAGCACCCCGTTCACGCCACTTCTCTTGTGCTCAGTGCTGACAGTTTGAGAGAATCTTTTGGTTTACGGGAGTATCACGAGGTCTGCACGTGATTGCACTGT